>JAOEGS010000876.1:33243-53243 GCA_025447755.1 Corythornis vintsioides | reverse complement strand
AGGGTTAAAATAATCAACGTTTCACCCTCCCAATGAAACAAAAAATTACCTTACCCAGTTGCCATTCTGGCACTTAGTCTGCCACTTGGTGTCCCGTTAAATAATTTTCTTTAAATGATAGGTAAAAAAAGCACATGATGCAACTGCACTTAGTGCATTTCCATCAAGGTGCTGTCTGCAGGCTTGGGAGGGAGAATTTTCATCTGAAAATGGAAGAAAGCATTCAAGAAATCTGCGTGGGTGAAATTCCCCCAGGGAGACAGGACAAGGCCCATGGATGATGTGCATCTCTCATGACCCTGTCTGGGGATGCTCAGTTGCCTGGATTTGTGCTTGCACTTCAAGAAGGATTGAATATCAGCCTCATCAAAGAAAATATGGCTCAAATCTTTCTGTATACAGTTCTCTGTTGAGGTGCTGGTACCTCAATCTCATAGGAAGCAAAGTAATTTCTGGCTTTTAAAGATAGAAACAGAATAAAAGTTTGACCTATTTTACTATTATTCAATGATAATAAAACCATTTATCACATTGTGTTCTATATCATTCGAGTATGGAATGAGGGAATTAAGGACCTAGGGAGTTTTCCTTCTTCCCAACACTGATTTTTCTAGTTGTTTTACTAGGGATTCAGGTGGCAAATGCAGACGGGAAGCATGTGAGGTTTGAGGTGGACTGCAGGGGAGCATGGCTGGGGGGGTACAGTCTCTGATTCCCATAGGAGAATGTGGCTGGGGGGGCACAGTCTCTGATTCCCACAGGGAGCGTGGCTGAGAGGACACGGTCTGTGATGTCCCCCAAGAGCTCGTTGTGCAGGGAGAGGCCAGCAGCAGCCACGGGTCCTGTGCTGTCCAACTTCAGCGGGGCTGTCGTTTTGATCTGCCCCTCCACCCTGTGTAATGCTCATCATCTCCAGGCACCTCATGCCTCAGCCACACAGAAAACCCCATCTGCTCCATTTAATGATTTCTGTTTGATGAATTTTTCTGTATTCATAAAGGGAGATGCTGTCACAAGGGACAGCCTCGAGCACACCCACCCCTACAATCTTTATCAAGCTCCCAGCCATAATCATTCAGGCTTTGCTCCTAATATAGCACAAGCCCTGCAGAATTGGGGGTTCGCTGGCAGCAGGTTTCTGATTCCTTCATAAACTGTAATTCTGATGCTGCAGGTTTAATTAAGTACGTGGCAGTTAATCAGCCACTGAAAACAGAAGCCTCCACTGGGGAATTACCTGAGTGAAAACAGACCAAACATGAAGGGGCTCCCTCGAAACTCTAGCACTAGTGCTTCAGCGGTGAAATGGAAAGAAAGTTATCAAATAAAATCTGTTTGCTTGTGGCTGTACTGTGACAGCTTTGTTAGTCCTAACAGATGACAAGGATTATTCAATCAATATAGATTTACCTTGAGAGTTTTGCTGTTTTCAGGCACCTCCAGGAAAATGACAGCCATTAAATATGTACAAAGGCCAGTCCGGGTCCTATGGCCTCTAGCTTTAAGCTGCTGCCTTTTCTGAGTTATGTCAGGATCAATTTTTTCTAATAGATATCACTTATCCTACATGATAATCAGCCTATCATAGTCCATTGATTACATGACAGCCTGATTTAGGTATGGTCCAGAAGATAAGAAACACAGGGAAATCTTGCCTGGATCGTCAGGGAACTTTCCCTGGAAGTTATTGGCTCACAGAAGCCAAGGGAGCTGTTTTGCCTGGTGCCTCGCTCTCGCACATCACCCTCGCTTCCATGTAGCACTCTGGAATCACAGGGAGCCATAGGTGAAGCCTCGGGTCCATTACCTTTGTCATCTCGTGTATGGCAAGGTCACCTGAGGCTAGTCCTGTTGATATCACTGATTGGCCTTCCAGTAAGATCAGTTGTTTCATTTTGAAGGTTCCACTAGACTTGAGCACATCGTATCCAGAAAGATCCACAGTCTGGGATTTGAATCAAGTGAGCACTAAACATGATCAAAGAGAATCTTGCAGAACTACAAAGACCACTGCTTTTACAAACTGAGTGTGAGATGACATCTTAATTTTATATGACTCCAAATACATTTTTATTTCTATTAGCAATAGTGTCTCAAAATATCTTGCTGTTAGTTCTGTGGTGTTTATTATGATGCTGGGGTTGAGGTTCCCTGTTTTTCCTGGTATTCAAGGAGGCTCAAGGAAGGCATTTGTGTCTGAAATGTTTAGAAAGCCATTACAGTGCTCTCTACTGAATGAGAACAAGATTGCTGGAGTCATACTTGTGAAAGGGAAGGAAATGTCCTCCTTAGCTGGTGTGAGAAAGTGTTGTAAGGGATCCTTTAAACCATTGTCTAGGTATTTATACACAAGCTTTTACTTTCCATCAGAGTTGAAATCTTGTATATATTTTTCTATAGGTCTGTGTATCCTCTTGGAAGTCTTACAGACTTGGCAGAATTCTTCATATAGATATGACATCGGTCTGGCTAAATGTATGATCATGTGTTTTCTTGCTTGGTTCTCTAAATTGCAGCTATGCATCTGAAACTACATCCAGTGTCCTAACATTGCTTTTTGAATAAGTAATTGCTATGGTTGACACATGGCAGGGCTACAAGTCCCAAATGAGAGGCAGCGTCTATATATATTCTCTTAAAAACATGCTTTACTCTGAGATTTACTGGCAAAGATATGTCATCAAAAAGCTTCAGCTCATGAAGGTACATGGATTTAGAGGTTTTCTTGGTCAAATATACAATTCCATCATCTACAATATTTTGTTTCTAACTTGAATAAAGAGGAATATTTAGAAGGGCACTTAATATAAAAAACAGTAGACACAAATACAGTGGTTTACCTCCTGCCTTTTCTGTTTAATTTAGAACATTATATGCTACAACTGTCCTTGAATATAGTATAAAATCTTGATTTTCCTGTGTATTCTTGAATTTTCAAAGGCAAGCATGAAAGCAGTACCATGTGCATTTTAGATATTTCTGGCCACCAAGTCTCAAGGCATGGTGAGCTATCATAGGGATCTTGCACCTCCTGGCTAAGGAGGGAGTGAGAAATGGACCCGTCTAATTTGTTTATATTTCAGGATGCTCCTGTTAAGGTTTTTAACTCGTTGCTCACACAGATTCCAAGTTGACAGTATGGTGGTTTTCAGAGCAAATAAAAAGTTTTCTATCCAGATGTGTAGCTACCAGATCCATGTGTCATCACAGCTTTTTGCATAGAGTCAGGTCTTATGATTCCTTCATCTTTCAATCTGTGTATCTAACCCAGAATGTAATAATTCTCAGCTTTACTGACAATTTTATGATGACTGTAGATCAAATATATACTGGAGTTTGGGGTTTAAGTAGTTTGTTTTCACCACAGAACAATTTGCAAACATAGCAGAACTCTGATTTATTTATTTATTTATTTATTTTTTAAAGAAGAGGGTAAGAAATACATTTTACTACAGAATGTTATTTAATGTTATATAAGACCATACTGGAGTCCAGTGGGGAACCTCTGGTTTCTCTCTTAAGGCTGAGTTATCTTTATTTTCTGTAGCTTTTACTCTCTTGTTACATGTTTATTTTGAAATTTAAAAAAAGATCAGGGTATTATGTATCACATCAGTGTATGGGAGGAGATAAAACTGTGCTGTATTAAACTCTATTAATATATAAGTAGAAATACTAAAGAAAATTATGCTACTATATGTTCTAACTATCAAACAAATCAAATTTATGTTTCATGTAAGAAAATACAATGAAGTCCAAATATTATGGGGAAAAAAGGCATTTTTGTTTCACTAAGGTGTACATGTTAAATAATCAAAGGATTCAACATGACAATATGGTTATAGATAGTTATCTTAAGTGCCTTCTGTGGTGAGGAACCGAAATTAAGAATTTGAACAAAACATGATACATGAAAGTGCAGGTTCTACAAACACTGGGTTGCTTATTAAAAATACTTTGATCCCTCGTTTCTTTGATATCCTAGGTCTTATAAAGAATTCACTTTCAGGGGTAAATATAGGTAGTTCAGAGAGACTTTATGACATACTGTACATACTGCTCTTCCAGAGACACTTTTTAATTACTTAAAGAAAAAAAAAATCCAGCAAGAGAAAAATGCTGATAGAGTCACTATCAACTGATGTTCATTTCTAACTGCTGATTATTTTGGTGCAACCTATTTCAACAGTGCTCTTTGTGGAGCCAGGTCAGGCCTGGGAATCTGATCAGATGTGCTGCTGTTCTATATGAGCAGATGAGCTGTGAGTTCACACAGCAGATGGGGTACATGCTTGTCCCTAAAGGGATCGCATATTTGCCTGCTCCCCTGAATATTACCCAGGTGCATGCTGGAAAAGCTGCATTTTTGCTGCTGTTCACTACCTTGGTTCCCTGAGCAGGACTGCAGGGAATTCTCAGAGAAGAGAAGAATCAATATTAATAACGTTTATTCTCTTTTTCAAATCACTTTGAGACACCGCTTTCTAGTCACTGAGGCCTGCGTGAGACTGGAGGTAGCGCCGTTGAAAATACATAATGTTATTTTCAAACGTGCTGCTCCAGTTGTTACCTTTATTCTTTAAAACTCCTGGCAGCAAATCCAGGACAATATTATAGGTCCTGCCCAGATTCCTGTGTTTCAGAAGTGTGGGTTTGGATCATGACTTCTCTGTTGAGGCTTTTCTGTCTAACAGGCAGATTCTAAACCTGGTGCTGTGATGTGAGGCTGAGCAGTGGGAAAGATCAGGTTCAGGTGGTAGATTATGGTTTCTTTGTAATAGGAAACTGCATTGTAGGGCAAAACTTTTATTTTAGAAACTTCAGTGCGAATGTCTTCTAGCAGCCCAAATGGTTCAACGTACATTTGTAAGCACCGGAATGTGAAAGGATTGCTTCCAATAAAACCCACTTCCCCAGTTTTGAATGTTATATGGACAAACAGGTATGGCTTATGTGTTGGGCATCTAGTTGTTACCAGGTAACTCAGAATTCAGATTTGAAATGAATTGGTGAACTACAATCTTGATAAGTCCTGAGTATTTAGAGGAAAAGACTTCCTGTGTCATTTTGGTCAAAGGTGCTCTTAAACAAATAAAATAGATGTGACCTGAAACTGAGTGCTGAAAACACATTGCAGTCAGGCTCTGATACAAAGGGCACTTGTATTTTCACCTGCATGGTTTTGTCCTTGAAACGTGGCAGCTGCACTCACTGTTTTCTTGAGTCAAAAGAAAAGTACCAACCAAATGAAAATTAGACATCTCTAGAATGTATGCAAGTGAAAATCTTTGAGCATTTTTATTAGTTCTACTCTGTTTCTTTTACTATTTCTCTTGTTTCAACAAGCAACTTAAAACTGAAAATGTAAAGCAACTTCAGATTCCAGGCAAAAGCATTTTTTAATGATAAAGGGACTCTCACTGTCAGGCAAATTGTTACTGTCAGAAAAGTGCCATGTTACCAGAGCTGGTTTGTTCTGAAAATGAGACCATTGTACTTTTGAATGGTTTTTTTTCTCCTCTCAATTCAGGGATCATTTCAGACTAATCTTTTTCTACCAGAATTTGCAGTTACAATAAATGAATATTTTTTCCATGAAAAGTTTAACGAGCAGATATTGAACACAGTCTGGAGGAGTTTTCATGTTTCCAAAACCCAGCTCAATCCCTTAGTACAGGTTCACTTGTGATTTTTTTACAAGGCAAAGCTCCAGTTCCTTTGCTGTAAATGCCACTTTATATCTTGGAGCTGGAAAGGAGTCTCTGGCAGCAGCAGAACACCTATGACACCCAATGAAGCAGCTCTGATTCTGTCTGTCAACAGATGCAACAATTGCACCAGAGGTGTTGGGTGAGTGTGCAGATCTCCACCCAGTGCTTGGCCAGGCAGGCGTCCTTGTGCCAAGTATCAGCTCTTGACAACTGCAGCATCTTTGGGAAATGCCCAGCCCTGTGAATGCATCTCCGCAGAGGACAAGGACCTTCTTAGCTTTCATCTGTACTTGAAAAAGAACATAGAAATTTCCCTTCTTTCCAGGGCCTCCTCATGTTCCTATTCATGAGATCAGGTTGCCTTTCATTAGCGAATTATTTGTCCAATAAACTGCTGCACTTTAATTGCTCTATTAATCTAAAGGATAGCTATGACTCACTTTAGGAATATTTTCAAATCTATGGATATTTGTCAAAGCTTTGTCAATCTGCAAATCACTTCTGCGATCAACACATATTACCTAATGCCATTTCTATAGTAACTATAAAGTTTATAATTTCCATATTCTAGGTCTTTAAACCTAGTTAATGAACTCCTTTGGGAGATGATTTATAGTTTTATTTTTACCTCCATGTAATTTTTTTATATAGTTCTTAGAATAATACAATTAAACAGGTGTCTGTATTTCCTCCTTAAATACTCCAATGTTTTGGTGGATAGCAGGTGATGGGCAGATAGAAAAAAGAGAGTTTTGAACCTAGAAAAAGATTTATTTTTTTTTTAATTACCAAATCTACTTTCTGTCTTCAGTATCTCATGGTGAGCAAGAATTTAGGATCTCTCTTGGAAAGACTTCTATATTAACCATTTCAGACATGTTTAACCACCTCACATATAATACTGTTCCTTCAGATGCAGAATATATAAAAGTAATAAAATTTTCCTTGAGTTGTTATATCCTCATTCAAGCATGCAAACTTCACATTAATTGATACTTGAAAACACACATAATTTGTCATTTTCAGACAGAAGGGAACTGAAGCAACCTGCCTGTAAATGCAGTCCTGTTTGGGGTAGGTCTTTGGAGTGTGCTTCACTCTTTTTTCCGCTTTTATGTATGTGACATAGATCAAACATTCAAGCACTGTCTGTAACTAATATTGTTTCCTGGCCTAAACAGATAATTGCCCTTCTGGATGTATAAAAGATATCTCACAGAGCAAAGTGAAATATCATTAATAAAGGAGAATGATTTACTCACAAATTCTTCAAGAAGTAAGATTAATAAGCCATCCCCTGGTGTTAGATATAATCTTCAGATCTCTCTTCACTGCATGACTTATTTTTGCAACAACTGCAGTATTCAATCATTAATCATTACACTCGGTGAGCAGTTTATCTGTGCTAATGTGCGTGCTATACACAAACAACAACTCTGTTTTACATCCGAGGTAGGAGGAGGAGGAAAAGGCAGACTCTACAGTGCGATATGAATGAAATAAAATGAGGCTGCCATATGAGACATACGTTTTCATTCCAGATATAGCAAGTTCAGGTAGAAGCTATCACTTTCCTAATGAAAGCAAGATTTCATTTCAGTGCGGAGTGATGGTTGTAAGGGAGAAAGTGTGTGTGGGCCTTAATACATCTGCTGTCTTGCCTATTCTTGTGAGAGTAGAGGAAAGGAGACACAGCTCTGCCTCTTACCGGTGTGCTGATAAGGTTACCTGCCAGTACCCAAAGCATTTTAGCTATGCTAGCACAGAAATCTGAGGTCTAATTTGCTTGAATTTGAAGCTTTGTTTACATGATGCAAGCCTGAGTATATAGCACTCCAGAGATGAGGTGGGGAGGGGATGAGAGGATTGCTTTGTCTAGTAGTTGTGAGCTGATTTTGGAGCCTGCATGACCCCTGTGGGTGTTGGCAATCTGTGTGAGGTGGGGTGCATAGCAGGTTCCTCTTGGCTTTTCTTACTAAAAATGATCCAGCAGTAAACTGTGCATTTGACATACCAGAGGGTTGTGTCATAAGCAATAGAGCTCAACTCCATCAGCAGTGACAGAATAGCACATACCAACCAGTCCAGTTCGGAGTCTATCTTCCAGCAAATCGCTCTCACTTTTGCTTCATCTTCAGAAAACTCATTTGCCAGACAACTAATGACCTAAAGTAGTAAAATTGTCATCAAAGAGTTCAGGATATAGTACTTCTGAGAGATCTGGACTTACAGTTATAATAAAATAATAAAGATTATTAGCATCGTACAATCTGATGTAAATGTAAAAACTCATCTCTTACTTTAAAATTCAGTTGATTCTCATATGCAGATATCCACCATCCCGAGATACACAAGTTGTTTCTGTTTAATTTGTTTCTTCTAAGGACTACCAATAAATATATTTAATATTTTACTACTTATTGTGGATGCTGTCAGCCACCTGACAATTTAGCTGCAGCTATATGCTTGCTTAGGTTAATAAAGAGCTTGTGATTACGAGTTCACTGTCTGTTCCTCCAGTGTTCTCTAACAAAAAAGCCTAACTGCCCCTGCATAAGCTTTTTGGTGAGCAAAAGAGCACAAGCCTTCTGTAATGGAGAAAGATGGTCTGATGGTGACCTTCAGAGATGGAGGGAAAGTGAAAACGCATGGTTTTATGTGATTGTTAGTATTTTAGAGAGACAGTGCAGAACAGAGAAGGGGAAAAATTAAACACAGAAAATAGCTGTTGCATTTCCACATTACATTATTTTGAAGTAGTTGAAAATATTCCTTTGATCTTGTTTTTTCCAGTGGAGAATTCATGTTTTCAAACACATTTTTATTCAAGCCAATATCTATACATAGGGAATCTTTCCTAATGACTGGATATTGTTTAGTAACTGGAAGGGAAACTTTGTAACAATTGTTGCTTTAAATGCCAGGCTCACCTTTCATGAAGAATCTTTAAGGGCTTTATAAATATTAATTAATTTGGTAGTAGAGTAGCATTCTCATTGTGCAATTACAGCAAAGCACTGTGTGTAAGTAAGTCTGAACTGACTCTGGGGAAAACCCTCTATTGTATGCTAAGGTGCCACAGATTTTAAGCTACTTGTTATCCATTGGCTTGTTGGCAAGGGCATGCCCGGTCCTTCCATTGGTTTGGAGGGCTGCTTGGTCACCTGCCAGTCCTTCAGAGCTGGCTTGTTTTCTGCACACAACTGGTGCTTTGTGCTGTGGCAGAAGGGCTCTGAGAGCCAAAACTGTCTGCAAAACTGCTGTTCTCTGCTGGGCACTGCTGGTCTTGGCTGTCACTGGAGGGACAGGATAGGAATCAAAGCTTGGGCAGTGTGTGTAGCTTGCTGGGTGGCTACGGTTTTGGGCTGCATAATAAATACATACCAATTTCAGCCATATTAATTTCTTCTGCTGTCTAATTAAAACAATGAGAAAGTATCCTTCCTCCCCTTCCTTGATTCTGTAGTTTGAAAGGATTCCTGAAGGTTTTTCTTACTGGCTAAATGCCTGAGGTAACTTTAACGCAGCATGCTTAATTATTTTCTGGAAAGGCTTGACTTCTTCCTGGTGGGGTAGCCGATCCCAATATCGAGGTACTTGGTAAAGTGAAAAATGGTCACTGCATCTCCATTTTCAGTAGGATTGGTGGCTTCTTCTCCCTTCCAGTGGGTGTAATTGTCGCATGATGTAATTGCCCAGTTTCTACCAACACCCACCCAAAAAGCGTGATAATTAAATGTGCACCGCAACTATTGGACAGACTTCCTAGTTTGAGAGAAACGTGCCCGAGCTGGGATCAAGGGCTGCATTCAGAGCCGTAAGGTTTATGGCAGGTTCCCACAGTAATACCCCGTCCCTGTTTGCGAGCGAGAGAATCCTGGTTTGGTTCGAATTTACAAACCACACTGTCATTACCACTGATGCAGTATCAGCTATGATAATTATCACTGTGCCTTCAGCTTCAACAGAGCAGACATTTGTCTGATCCACGTGGAGGGTTGCCAAGTTGGCTTGTGGTATACTTGCTGAAATTAGATGGCTTTTTTCAGCTTGGATTGCACCAACACCCACTCATGTTAACCGTGAAGGAATTAGTGTGGTTAAAATGACATTTCTGATGTTGTCTTATGAAATTTGAGTTCTGAATTATGAATTACAGTAATATGACTTCTGTTCCATTTAGTGACTCGGTGGAATGTAACGTTAAGATATTTTGACCTTTTTTGGCAATTGCAACTTAGAGAAGGTGGTAGGTGGAGATAAAATTAGGGGATACTCTCATGTTAACAAACTGAAAGTTGCAAAGTTTGGTTTTACAAAGTAAACTTTCACTCTTCCAAGTTGCCTGGTGGTCTACTCTGGTTTGTGGGTTTGGTTGGTTTTGTTTTTTTTCAATATGTTACCTAAAAATCCTTTCCCTTAACTTTCCTTGAGAAAGCCCTCTTCACAAAGAATTTTTGCTGTGGTTTAATTTTTACTTAGTTGGAGCAAATAGAATCTCTCTGTTATTCTGAAGAACAGTTTTCTCTAATAGGGTCAGTTCAATCACAAGTGTCTCAATAGTAAGGGGTTTGGACAGTCTTTAGTGCTGCTCACTTTTCTTCCAGATGCAGATTCAGGGCTGGTTTTTTACCAGTGGTTTCAGCAGGAGGAGGATTAAGCCAGTGCTTCTGAAAATCCCGACTGGGACATTTTTCCATGTAATAGCCTGGGACTGAGGCATATGGAGAAATCGAGGAGTCTGTTTTCTCTGTATAGATTAAGAATGCTTCTCAGGAGCCAGTGATGTAGAGGGGATGAACAACAACAACAAAAAAAAAAGCTGGTTGTGTGCAGTCTAGTGAAATAGGCTTGCTGGTCAATAATTCTGGAAAAATAGCTTTGTTTTACTAAGGCAGAATACAAATGTTAGATGCTGCCTATCTCAACCCAATCACTGGAGTACAGACCACTCCCTGCTACAGGGCTGAGGCTCGTCTAGGGTAAATACATGTGCTGACTTGACCTCTTGAGTTTCTTTTATGGTTCATTTTCATCACTGTCCTTTATGCTGGTCTCTGTGGGATCGTGGAACAGATCCAGCCAAAGCAGCAGAGGAAGGGCAGGTTCTCCCTTGTGGGGCTGTTACGGCTACATCCGAGCAAAGCCCCTTAATGATTCTGCTAGATTCACCTGGGTTTCCTGCAGGAGGAAAATTCACCCTGCAAATCAAGAGCGATGACCGGTGGAGCTCGCAGGAATACACTCAGCAACTTAATTATGTTGAGCACAAGTTCAAGCCATATCTGTAGGTAACATATGTGAGTTCAGAGCCAGAGGTTCAGAAAAGCAGGTTCTATATTCTGGTAGACTGTAAACTTGCAGATGATAGCAGGCATTAATCTAGTTAACACGAAAAGCAAATACATCAGTTATCCCATGGAAAACAGAGTTGTGTCCTATAGTTGATATCAATCACTGGAACGGATCAATGCTTTTCAATAAGAAAATGAACAAAGATATCATTTCTTGCCAAAAGGTTGTTTCTGCTGGAAATGGCCGTAACTGGCAACTTTTTATCAGTGAAAACCCCAAGACTGAAAATTCTTGATATTGAACCTGTCAGTTTAAGCACAAAAACTTTTCTATAAAATTCTTTTGTGGTAGCATTGTTCTCATTAGTACCTTTTGTGAGAACAAAACAACATTTTCTGCTTGATTTGTGGGTTTTAAAATAAGAATGTTTACCTGTATTTTGCTTCTAGGTAGGTTGTGCCCTGCTGTTACTGTGAGTGCTCTGATATGGGTGGCTGTTCTAGGCCATGCTGTGCTGGCAGTGCTGCCTCAAATTGCCAACAGGAGTGTTTTGAAAGTGCATGAGGATGAATTCATATGCAGTTGTGTGAAACTTCAGTGAGTTAACTTCACTGTTGTTTCTCTGGATTCATGAAGTGTAACGGGCCATGAATCAGTAATTTTCATTCACAAAAGAACTTGTTGTATAGATTCAGGTCTTCTGAACTGTGCTGTAAGCAGCAATGCCTATTAAGCTTTATAAACTAGTTAAACTAGGTCAGAGTGAGGGAAAACTGTACCAACATTATAATTAAAAGGCACCAGTATAACGATCCTAGATAGCATTGTCATCTTTGTTCCCATGAGTCGCTGCCTAACAATATGGTTATTTTAGCTCTGTGACTTCTTAGAGAAAAAGCTTTGTCCACATCTTTACAAAAAAAAATTATCATCCCTCTCTTCCCCCTTTCCTACTAGATTATCTGCTGTTGCTGGTTTGCTAGAAAATAATTGTGCACATTTTAATTTGATTCTGTCTCTTTTGCCCCTTATTTGAATTACTGATGTCCCTTCTGTTCCTTCTAAGGGTCTGTGTGTTGCCTGGTAAGGGCTGCATCCTTACCAAATGCAAAAGAGTAGCTCTCCTGAACTGGTGCCAGGAAAATGTTTGCCAGGGTTGGGTTGTTTTCTTTCACTGGGTTGATATCCCCCCTCCCCCTTTTCTGTTGGGGAAAGGGAGTAAATGAAGCACCCAGCATTTTATGATTGCTGCTAATCAGATTTCATAACAATGAAAGAGTACCTATTGCATTAATATTAAATTTTGATGAGGCTTTTTTTTTACACTGTAGATTTCAGACAGCTTGGTTACCAGAACTGCTCTGCTCTGTGTCACTCTCGGAGAGATACTATTTTAATTTCTATATTTGCTGTTCAGATGTCATTTAATATTAATATGCAAAATACTCATTCCCTTTAAAAATAATGTTCTTATTGTATGATTTATTTCATGTAGAACTCCGAATTTTGTCTTTTCTCACATAAAATAAAGCACCTTTCAGAGGGAGATGATCTGTTTCTTCCTGTACTTGTGGCACAAAATGTCAACATTCTTCCTGTCATTCTCAGACTCACTGAAGGGTGCAGCAAACATCAGGCACCGTTTGCATTGAGAGCAGTGGGGAACTATTGAGTTTTTGTTTTCAGAAATGTCCACCATGAATCTGAAACGTTCAAAGATTTGCAGCCGCTGCAAATATTTCTTATCCTTCTGCAACTCCCGAATATTTAAACTTTGATCTGTAATTTTTACCCCTCAACTTTGGATCTTGTGGCTTGTGCTTGTGAAAAAAAATACAGGTCAGACAATGGTATTATTCCTGTGTTCGAATCTTCATTCTCACTCAGGGGTTCTAGACAGAACTTGCTTTTTATGTGCTTCGAATCTCCAGGTCTAATCCTATAAATACTTATATACTGCATTGCTTACTTGTAACCATCTACATAATCTCGTGATGGATTTGATGGAACTGCTTATATAAACATACAGTGGAATGTGTGTATATACACAAATGTTGATGTTACGTGTTGTTCTGTTCTAATAAAACTAGTGCAAAAATCTCATCCACTTCACCAAAAAACAAGTTGTTGTCCAAAAGGACATTAAGCAATTTAAGCTTCCCAGGGAGTGGATTTAATTAAGACCACTGGTTTTGTAGCACAGGCTAACTGCAACACACCGAAATCTGCTGAGGATGACTCTGTGCTAACCTTGAGTATTTGGTAGCAGCAGGTTTATGGAGGAATTTGAAAGACAAGATTGTAACAAAATACAAAGTCATGGTCACAAAATTTTTTTACTCTAGTGAAATGACCTGATTTGCTTCACTGCTAGAAGGAGCACTGAGGCTCGTGGAGAGGTTGAACATTTTCCTTTTTCCTTCCTCCATTGGCTTCTCAAAGCTAGGTGTTGTTTGAACAGTTCCCCATGTCTTTGAAATCCAGAACTTGTTATCTGTTAATAATAGCATTAACCGTATAACATATTCATGTATGTTTGGGAGGGTTTCCATATTCTTTCTCAAGTCTGGAAACCAGAACTAGTCAGCTTTTCCTAGTAATTCCTATCAGTGCATTATTTCAAACACTTATTTTTTATCTCCTTGATTCCACAAAAGGAAGACTTGCAGTATTTGACTTTGTAACTACTAATATTCTTATTTATAATGGCCACTTTAAGATTTGCTGGTTAGTTACCTGAAATTGCTGCCATTTCCCCTGATGTTGAATCAGGTTCTCCTTTAAAAAAAAAAAATAAAAATTCTTGCAGACTATGATGAACTTGAGATTTGTGCCCACAGTCTTCATTGACATCCACAAGTGCAATGTGTGTTTATTTCAAGCCAAAGTAGGATTTCTTGTAGTACAGCAGCCAGGGGCACTTTTTTTCCTGCTTGGATATGTTTTACAGTTGTTTCCTTTTAGTATATATCATTATGCCAAGAAATTTGAACCACTTCGTTCTTAAGACAGAATGCAAACTCTAAATGTGTTTGGGGGCAGGGGGGATATTATTACTATTTTTGGAAAGCATACAAAAATGATGGCCAGCACTATGGTAAATCAAGGGAACACATTGGATTTAACAACGCATATTATGCGTTTGGGGAAGAATTCTTTATTATTCCCTACAGAAAGAATTCAGAATTCTTATACTATGGCTGTTTACCTCTCCATGAGCAAGAGGAATAAACAAAGCAAATTGATGTTGGTTTTGTTGTTTGATTTGCTAGTAATCTCCCTCCAAAGCGAGTTCATGGCCTAATCAGTAGTGTGAGTGGACAGCTCTCTGGATAATTGTCCAAAGTCCAGTGTGCCACATCAAGTTTTTGTCCAGGTCTCAGTGTGTGTGACTTAGTCCTGTGGTGTAGCCTATTTGTGAGGCTTTATGAGAAGGCTGGGAGCCAGTAAAGTTACATTCTGAAGGAGAAGATAGAAGCAAGTTAACGAAGAGAAATAAAATTGGCAAGCAAAGTGTGCAATGTTATAGAGCCATCATGGGAATCTCCTTTTTCTTGGTGAGGAAGAAAATTTAACTTAGGAGTTGAGGAGCAATAAATGGAAAACAATAGAGAGGAACTGAGCTGGAAGGGAAGAAAGAGGAAAAAAGGAGGAGGAGGAGGGCAGGCCTGGCATGAAGTCCAGATGTAAAGTCCTTGTACGCTTGACACTGTTGTCTACAAGTTGCGGTTGACTGTATCCAGCATATTTAGAGCAGCAAGGTGCTGTGGCTGGGTAGGTCCTGCTGAAGGACCAGACTTATTCTGGCACAGAGTTACTGGAAGACAAGCAAGGTTTCCTCTCTAATCTCTGATTGAGACTGCTCATTGTGGCAGATGTTCCCACTGTGCGTGGTCAGGTTACATAGCTGTGTAACCATCCTGCATTTAGAACAGCTTTGTGTCCGGTCCCTTAGCTCATAATAACTGTGAGCCTCTTTCTAGACCCAAAATGCTATCTACACCCATTACTGTACCAGCTCCTTTGGCACCATCCCCAGGAACTACTCTCCATGCCACATGGGGAAATGTAGGGAAGAGAGAAGGTTGATGGGGGCAACACAAGGTAGAGGAAAGCCCTCTGGTTGACGGAAGGTCCTTGCTATGGTTGTCAGGCCTTTCTTTATCATAATGTGAGAAAGTTGGCTGTCAATTGCTTTTGATTACAAATGCATTGGGAAGTGAAAATGATTCTCTGTATTTGTGACTGGGGAGCAGAGCTACAGGAAGGCTAACACCCAGGCTCTCGGAGGGAATTTATGGCAAGTCCAAAAATTGAACACAAGTCCCCAGTTGCTGCTTTAACCACAAGAATCCTGTCATTCTACAGATAGGTACTAAATATATAGTTATAGGATGTTTATTTTAATTTCCAAAGCATCCCTCACTGGGAGATCTTACTGTCTTCAGCAAATATTTAGTGATTGTAAATGCTCCTTAGGAATTTCTCTTGTAAGAGAATCACAGGATCTGATTCTGTGACTGCACTCCATGAGCACAGACAAAATCCTCCCCACTCCTTTCTCCAACCCCACAAGGAAAGCTACTAATTTTGTAACCTACTTCCATTTCCTCCAAGTGAAATCAATGAGACATGGATGTGCAAAAGCAAATGGGTGTTCCCATGCTACACAGTGTCTTAAGTAAACAAGTCATTACAAAATCACATTTCCTTGCATTTATTGAGCCTTACTAGCAAAGTATGGTGTGAGAGCACAAAATTGGCACTTGGATTTGAGTTTGCCCATATAAATGAGATAAATCTGCTTTTCCTAGATGCCAGTTTCTGTTGTGGAAGGATTCTTCAAAACCATGATCTGTTAAGAACTGGTAAACAACTGTTAGTTCTTTTGTTCCTGAAAGATACAGCCATGTTCTGTTCATGTTCCAGTTGAAGCTGAGTTGCTACCCCTCCTGTACTTTGTGCTGATGAGGCTACACCTGGGATAGCAACTCTGGTTATGTTCCTGTTCTGTACCCTTATCCCATCCTTGTTCAGGAGTGATGGGAAGGACCTGTAGAGGACTATCATGATATAGTTCAGGACACAAAAGTGCCTGGCCTGCAAGAAACAGCCAAAGGAGCTTGTCTTGTTTTGCTCTAGGTAGGAGGCTAAAGGATTACTAACAGCAGCTTGCAATTACTTAAAGGGTGATTACAAAGATGGTTAAACAGATGCCAACCTCTTCTTTGAACACATAGTATGATTCTCTGAGGTGATTGTTGCAGTGTCTTCTCAGCAGTGGCAGAAAACTTAGCAAAGGCTAATAGTTGAAAACAGCACAAATTTGGAGGGTCTGGCTGGAGAGTAGGAAAAGTATTTCTCTAGAAAGGTAGTGCATCAGGGAGACAAAACCATGGCTGACCTGAGCTAACACTGGCAATGGTCACACTTTGAGTGGGAGGTTGGACTAGAGACCTCCAGAAGTCTCTTCCACCCAATGTTTCTTTGATTATGTTACAGAGCATGAATATTCAGTTCATTGACTGCTTTTCCTTATTTATATTCTGAGGTTTTAGTGTGATTTTGCTCAAGGCCAGATTCTACTGCTTCTATGTTAAGAAGTAATTTTAATCCCCTGTAATCAATAGGACTATTTTTGGCACAAAGTTCTGGATTGCAAAATCTGCAGATATCTGTATTGCAAATCCTAAAGGGGTTTGGTCTCTTTCTTCTTTTCCTTTTTTTTTTTTTTTTTTCTTCTTTTTGTAAAGCACCTGAGATGCTTAATGAATGAGAAAATAAGAAAATTGCTAAAGGTGAAGGAGCTTCATGAACTTGATTATCTCATCTTTTTAAATTAATATACAACTTCATTTTCTTTGAACACATAACGTGTTTTTCTAAGAAAGTGATAGTTGCATGTGTCTGTGATTTATCTTCTCTTAACCCCTTCTTGTGACCTTTTACTTAAGTAACCTGATTGAAATCTCACTTTGTTAACTTTAATTGACATTGAAAGAAATTTATTTTTCCAGAAGCCAGGCAGATCAATATGAATTTGCACTCTGTTAAGTTTCCTTCCTGGAGTTGTCTTGAAAACTGTAAGAAAGCTCTGTACATGATGGAAAGCCTCAAGTCTCTGTTATTACTCTACATTTGCTGTGTTATGTGGGTTTCCAAAAACATTTCAAAATAAACTGAGAAATGATAGTACAGCCATTAGAGATAAAAGCAGCCATTTAAATACTTCAATTTGCACTGAAGAGATGTTTGCTCTCCTCCTTTTGTGCTTGTTTCCAAATTAAAAGGGATAATCAAGCTTGGGTTGTGAGTATTGCTCCAAACATTTCAGGCTGTCCAATAAAACAGTTGCTCTAATTAAACCAGAGAATAAATTATGTCTTTCAAACACTTAGATCCCCCAATATATAAGGTGGCATTAAGTACACCTTCAAAAGCAGAAGTAAATAAGTTAAGGGATCAATTCTATCATTGTTTAATTAGACAGTAGGAATTATGGGCAGGCAGAGCACCATGTCTTTAAAAGGAGTGAGGTCCATTCTTTCCTGAATGGATACCATTTGGCTCCATAGTGTGGCCTGACACTAGCCTTCCTTAGGTGAAAATGACATTGCAGAGCCTCAGGCTTTCAAGTGGTCCAAGGAGGTACAGGAAGGGTATTTCTTTTTCACCTGTCTCCACTTATTTTCCAGAGCTACCAGCCAGTAGCCTGGCACTTTCAGCTAATGGGAATTAAATAATACAGCTGTAATACAAATGCTGTTTCTTGTTGCTTGATCTTATGTGGTAGTCATTAAAGTTTAAATAAAAATCTGGAAAGAGAGACATATTTAAAAAGGTTAAGGACCCTCAGCTAACTTTGGATTTTTATGGCCTTCTCATTATAGCTATTATACACTAACACAACCACTAATGAAAGGCTTGGAAACTTTGCGTGGGATGAGGCTCATTTTGGGCAGGAGGAGGAAGTGACCGTCTGCTCGGAAATAGCTGCGTGTGCCAACCCAGCGCAGACCCCGCCTTGGCTCTGCTTCCTTCTCTACATCATTTACAGCCAGATGCACCTCAGCTTTTGTACTGGGCTGCTGAAGAGGCCACTCTTGTTCCAGGCAGGAACCCCGTCCAGCCTGCCCTCGGGGAATTGTCAGTCTTCATTCTCAGGTCCCAATCCACCTGGGCGCCCGCCTTTCCCCCAGGGCAGGGCTTGGTCCGCAGACGGGTATTACCAAAGAGAAAGGCCTGTGGAGTAATTAATTAAATCCTTCCTAGCAAGAGACTCAGGTGTTATGGTAATGCTCTCTCAAGTACACTATTGATGTAATTTCCGTGTTAGTTTTTAGCATTTCTTCCCTGAGAATACCTTTTGATTCTCATACTTATTTGCTCACTTTATGAAAATTGTACATCCCAGAGATAATTGCTATTCCTGCTGAGAAGTTTTCTCTGCTCCCCAAAAGAAAGCAATTTCATCATTGCACAACTTGTTCTTGACTGCAGCAGTAGTGAAATAAATCCTCTCTGAACTGAAATCCCTCTCTGAGTGAGATTTTTGACACCCTTTTCTGGGCACCATTCTTCCTCTGCCCCTGGCTGCTCTCTGAGGGTTTCGCTGCTGCCTTCCACTGGCCTGAAAGCAGCCACGCTGCTTCTTTGTGCTTCCATCTCTCAAAGAGGTATTACTATGCTTACCTCCTCAGTTAAGTACTTTGAAGATTATTGATGTTGCAGAGAAGCTTTTTATATGAGCATTTGATTCTAATATTTCTTCCTTCCACAATATGTTTTATTCAGGCTAAACTCCTACTCATTTTCCTTACAGCTAATGGAGTGGAGAATCCTTTATTGTGGCTGTTCCCTATTGCGGTCCGAGAGGTCTGTTTTGATATGTCAGCACAAGAAACTTTTCTTTTTATAATTACAGATTTTGTCAACCATTTTGACTACTAATGGAGCTGCAATATGGATTATTGCCTTATTAGTAACACGAGCAGTTCTCCAAAACACACAGCTCCAGGCAGAGCTTCATTATGGAAGACTTCAGGCAAATTTATTTAGCAAAGCTGTAAGGACCTGGAAATAAGATCTTATACTGGGAAACATTGAGTAACCTTAACTGTAGGCATAGAGCCCTGCTTCCCTGAGGAACACACCCTATCCACAGGTATTTTGCTGATCGTATTACTAGTGATAGGAAAGAATCCACTAGCTGGTATTAAACCAGTGAACAGGCAGCCCTTGGGTCAGCCAGCATGTTTAGAGAAGGGACTGTGAGGTGTCTGTCCTAAAACCTGCCTTCTGAGGAAGACACTTGCCTCAAGAGGGAAAAGTGGTCAGTGACATAATTTGAGTGCAAAATTAAAGACTACTGCTGAACATTAAAATATTTCTTCTGGTTCTCCTGGGATTTTGCATAGAATTCACTACGCTCAGTGTGAATGGCAGAGGTACTATATTTATACTTGGTAAATTGGCTGGATGGTCTCCTGGGATTTGAATTGTTTAACACAGAAAGCTCTTGATTTGGGGATATTTTGTAGCATCCAGTGGCAAGATCCACCCACAACCCCTCAAGGGATGTATTCAAAAGAATATGTCTAATTTTGCATCATGAGTAGCTGGAGAAGAATACAAGGCAGGCATTCAAGCTGCATGATTTAAAGAGCAATAAAAAAAAATAGGAGATATGAATAACAAATTATCACAAAGGAAGTTTTATCTTAAAAGCTTACAGAATTGGACTAAATATTTTGATTGGTACTTCCTCCTCCCCTTCCTGAAATAATTCTGTTCAGGTCATCTGAAATGTTTCTTGAATTATACTGATTTTAGTGAACATTTTCAGAGGGAAGGAAAACTGAATGCCATTCCCTTCATTCCAAATGAAATATTTTGATTTCTTCAAAATGGCATCATTCACTGGCATGTTTCCCTAGTGAGTATTGCTACCTAAATGATTTTAAATGTGTATTTTACAAATATAAGTATAAATTT
>JAOEGS010000876.1:21410-33143 GCA_025447755.1 Corythornis vintsioides | reverse complement strand
AAAATCCCAAAGCTGTTAGTCCAATATACAGATGAAATAAAGCAGCAAACAAAATATGCTATTTGTATATTTTCTGCAAATGCTTCATTTTAATCAAATAAGAGTAGAAAATTATTCGAGTTTTCTCTGCCTAATGAAGTGGCATAACTGATACAGCTTTGACCCCGATCACTCATGTGTCAGTTTGATTCCTCAAATTTAGTAGACTTCAAATTGCTGTAATAGCACCACAGCATAGTTATATTTCAGACTTCCTAGGCACTGGGAGGAGGTGTGTGAACGTTTAAATGTCTGCCTCTGAATTTAGCCAGAAGTGAGTCTTATTTTTGCATGTTTATTTAACTACCTGGGCAAGTTTTTTGGTTTTTTTTTTTAATTAAAATGTTGCCTGTAACTAAGGCACAAACAAACACTAAACCACTTTGTTGTTTGTCTACTTTAAATGAAAATGTTGTGTTGGTATAGACGCACTATTGAAGTAATCTTTATCTTCTGAAAATGTTTCCAAGCAGAAATACTTCAAAAGCACATTTTCCATCCACTAAAGAAAACATGTTCACAAAATGAAGCACTTTCTGAAAGCCTATGGTAGCAGGTAAAGGAAACAAGTGTATTAAAAGAACTGAGAAAGTAACCTGGAAACACTCTAATTCTATTAGACTAATATTTGCTGAGAAAGTGGAGAGAGTTCTAAACATCTGACAACTGAAGTAGGGATAGGCTGTGGGCCGGGGTGGTGAGTGACTTTACCATCAACTTCAGGTGAATTTGAAGATGAGGGTTCAGGCAGCTTTCAATGAAAGTCAAACTCATCAAGACTGTCCTGTAGATGACTCCTGAGCAGAGTGGCAAGTATTTCTAGCTATGGTATGAAGACTAGGTCCAACTTGTGTCTCTCTGGAGCAAGGACTGAGAGGACTAAAGACAGGGAAGAAGAGTGATGAAATGTTTTTATAGGCAGTGTTTAGTCTACAGAAATCAAAGTTTGCTTTAAAAAGGAACTTTTTTTGCTACTTTGTCTTCATTGCTGTCAATATTGACTTTCTGGTTCACAGATAAATGGTCATGTTCTTGTTCATGCTTGCTGCCAAATTGTGCCCACAGCAGCACCTCGTTTTCAGCTTTGTCCAGTAGTCAATCCACAGGAAGAGGCTAAGAATGGATCATGTACACAGCAGTGCTTCTCCTAACATGTTCTGTGGGTTTCAGATAACAGTGGTTAGTGATCATCCACTGATGGACCTTTATCCTGCATGGATTTGTCTAATCCTACTTTGAACCTGTTAATACTCTGGCCTCTACAATATCCTCAGGCAGCAAGTCTCGCATGCTAATTGTATCTGGTCTAGTGTTTGAACTGTGAAGAGGTGTTTAGAGCTTAAAGTAGGTCCAGCCAGTCTGTAAGAATGCTGGCATGATCCATCTGTGTAACCAGAGGACCTGAGCCTAACAGAAGAGGTGAAGCAGGTTTTGAATTGCAATCCCAAGCAAATAATAAGATGTGACAATAAGAAATCCTGACCTGCTTGCATGAAAACGTGTGTAAGCTCAGATGGTGTACACTTTGATGTTATGAATCAGAAAAGCTCAATCACAAAACTCAGTCTGAAAATTTTGCCATTAGTGGTGGTCTTCATAGTGGGAAGCTGTGCAATGCAGATGATGGAACTTCTCTTCATGTTCTGTTCTCTCTTTGCCAATGTGTTCTGGCATCAGACAGAGTAAATGTTGCGGAGTGCTTGGCTGCTTTTGGAAAACTCAATCATTTTAAACTGCTCCAACGTTCTTTTCAAACTCACTGTTACGTGTGTGGTTTGTCAGTTCCTCACACTGTCCCAGGAAACTGGTGCCTTGTTTCATTGGTAGCAGGGTTATGGGTAGTTCTGTTTCTTTGCTCTGTTTGACCATCAACAAATATGGGAGAGTGATCTCTTGTAGTTTCAGCTGCTACTTCATAAGAAAGAGAAAACAAAGGCTGGTGGCACGCAACTGTGTTATCTATCTGCAATCTTATTTGATTGCAGGAGAGGTTCGGATTTCACTGTCTAGGTTTTTCACTTTGTTTATCTCTGTTCCTCTTTATGTACCTGTACAGTGCTTATAACTCCTGAGTCTGAGCAGCTGTTCATCCCTGAGTGGTGGGGGTTTAACACTACTCCAAGTGAAAACTCTCCATCAAGATTTCAGCCCAAGTACAGAGTAGAGACTCTCCTCTGTGCCTATACAGGTGCAGTGTGTATCTTGTGGAAAGAGACAATTCGGGTTTTCCAAGCAAAGGAAAATCCAGCTCAGACAGGGATCTAAATCCTGCCCAAGATTAATTGCTTGGTAAAAACAAAGATATTGTGGTGCTGGAGCGGGTCCAGAGGAGAGCGACAAGACTGGTGAAGAGACTGGAGGGAAAGTCTCACAAGGAGAGATGTTAAAAGCTGAGCAATGCAGATGTACTCTAGAGCAGTGGCACCTCCACAGTGTCCTGTTGGCATTAGGCTGCTTTTAGTAACACTGAGTAGGAAGAGGATGGCTTCTTGGGTCCTAGCAGAGATTAAAATGAGAGCTACTTTTGTCCCTTGGTCCTTTTGCCTCAGGAAAACCTAATTTTGGCACAGTAGAGATTATATATATGTCTATGTACACACACAAACACATATATACACATTCCAGCTAAAATTTTAAATGACTGAAAAACCACCAAGTCTTGAATTAGAAGAGTAGGTCAGGGGAAAGTTCACGATCCTCAGCTAGCACCACAAATACTGATTCACCTCTCCCCAGGTCTGGCAGCATGGTGTGGCACTGCACGACCTTCAGCCTAACCATAATGACAAGCTTCTGCTAATGGAACTTAATCTCACACATACCCTTGGCATGTAGTGTGTAGGGCCAGGCACCCTAACCCTGGCAGAGATGTCATGTTTTACTCAAGGAGTACTCGGTAATTTACAGAATTTGAAATCGTGGCTTAGTAGCACAGTTCCTTCCTGAGTTGTGTCTAAGGTAGCTGCCCATGATGCTGTTACTGTAGCAGTGCTGGGGGTGCGTGGCTTGGCCCAGCCTGTAGGATGCTAAGGCAGTGTTTCTATGGGATAAGTAAGGGAGCTATGGTTTTCTACATCTGTAAGCACCTAAATACTTCTTGAAGTTTGGCTTTGATCACTGCCCACCAACCAGAGGATATTTGCTTCACCTAGTGTCACTACCTCTTAGGATCAGCCCATAAATACCTGTGCTTTTATTTTAACTAATTCTTAGGAAAACAGGACAACTATTTGCAATTAACATCAATGAATGATGGCAAGGCAATTTTTCCCACAGTTCAGGTTTCAAAGGAAGGACTCGAGAGCCATTAGATTATTTTTATCTCATGATAGACTGTGGACTTTTCATTTTATTTTTCTTTATTATCTTGAAATATAATACCATTGTGTTTGAAAAAAAAAAGTATTATGGCAACTAGCTCTTATACAGTGGTTATAGAGCATATCTTCTTAAAGGCCTTTTTGAAGGCCAGTATTACAAGCATCATGGGGGGTGTGTAGAAACAGAGGCCTGTAGAGGTGAAATAACTTCCCTAACTTTTCCCAGTGAGCCCCTGAAAAAGTTGGGCTAGAACAAAATTCTGAGTCTTGTGCTGGGGCAGCAATCATTCCTTCTCAAGCCAAGTGTTGTTACCATGTTTCCCTTTGGATGCCTCTGGTTCAGATGTCTTAGAAGATGATTTTGCCACCGTCCCTCCATTAGAACAAGGCAGAGTCAGCAGACAAGGCTGAGGTAGCAGTGTTTTTGAGAGAAATGTTGGTAATCTTGACTAGGCTCAATCTCAAATCCCACATTAAATGGCTGCATTTGTTGCCAACATGTACGTTGTAAATATTGTATGTTTTTTTCTTCTGGAGAATTGCAGAACTGCTTTACCTGGCCCTGGCAAGATTAACGTGGTATCCTTTCAATTACCTTGAACAAAACATGCCAATTTTCTATTGCCTATTTTTAGGCTTCCAGCTGGGCCTAAGAATTGAAAAGTTATTAAAGAAAGCCAAGATCTGAGCAAATGTGCCTGTTATAAATTGTAATATAAACCACTTATAAGTTTTATCATCCTAGAGTTATTTCTTAATTTAAATGTTTCATGTGCATATCTTGGAGATGGGCTGTATTTGGGTGAGGAACGCAATTATATAAACTATTTCTTTCTATGCCAGACTGTGATTATTCCAGATTGTAAAAATAAAAGTATTACACATCTGTGAAATACCTAACAAACTTCTTTGACAAACCAGATGTTAGAACATCTAATACTTATTTTAAAGATACATGCACAAATGAAAAAATACATGCAAACTTACTCTGTTACGATGATAATGTTATTGCTGTAACTTTAATTTGTTTTGCTTTTCATGTCTCCTGCAGCAAGGGCAATGAAAGCATCTGAGTCTGGTTCCCATTTGTTTTGCTTGGAATGTGTTAGGCCATCTTGACTCTCTTCCACCACCTCATGGGTGGTACATGTGCCATCGCTTCTGTAACAGGGCACAGAGACACAGCGTAGGGAGAGTGCCCATAACTGCACAGCTACCCAGGAGCAGCTGCTCCCTATTGTTGTTGCTTAATGTTGTGCAGCACAACAAAGCCTTAAGGCAGCACTTGTTAGGATTTATGGCATCCCATTACCAGTCTGTGAATGAGCCTGCAAAAGAAGAGGAAACTCTGATAAGGGTAAATGTGGGTGGAGACCTCCAGCCATCTCTGTCACTTGGTGCAGGTAAAGGCTCTTGGCTCTGATTTTTACCACGGAGTAGATCCAAGCTCTTTCTCCAAATCAGCAGTTGAAAATCCAAATGAGTGAACTCCTTTTCAAGGCAATGTTTTCCTCTTCCCAGTCCACTGCATTTTTTAAAAGGAAATCAGAAACTCTTCCTATTGCAATCTAGTTTTGGTGCCAGGATGCACATAGGAAATACTATTTCCTGCCTGAGCTGGCAAGTGTAGTTATTAAACCACTTCCTCCAAGAGCCAAGCTTCTTTGAAGAAGAAATAAAGTTCAAAGCCTTTTTTAAGAGACCATTTGTTCTTCTTATGTGCCTAACCTGAATGCTATGCTGTGTGCCATATAAATAAAAAGAGCTTAATCTCTTGAAGGGTGGACTGGTGGCTGTTCTAGGTCACCAGGTTAGGAGCAGCAGGAATAGGTTACAACAACTGCATTTGTAGGAAGTTGCTTTCTGAAGTTGAAGGGACATTGGGTAGCCCCGAGTCCGAATGGATGGAGGCAATGTAAGGCAGATACCTCAAAACACTTTCTTCTTTTCTATCAGTCACCTCACTCTTACTGGTGTGGCTTAGGTTTAGGTTTTAGCTGGCAATACAGACTGTGTAGTGATGATAGTTACCCATCCCGTCGTGAAGCAAAAATGATGCTGTGTGACTGGTGGCCAATCAAAAAAAAACAGGAGGGAAACTCAGGCAACCATCATCAATCTGCAGGACAAAAAATCTTTCAGAAATAAAAACATTTCCAGAAATCATTTGCTGTTGCTGCCTCTGCTCTAGCTTTGCCTTAAACAGTATAGACACAATTAGCTGGGAAAAAAAAGCTTCCAGTAAGATGTTCCCCACTCCAAATCTGGCAAAAGTAATAAGGGAGGTTTGCAAAGTGTTGTAGGCATTGTCTGACCTTGGAGCATGTTAGCAGTAAGGTACGTGGGTGAGGAACAGCAGCAGTGAAATGTTTATTATTGTGCTCCTCCATCCTTTCTGTGAGTATTATTCTGTGAGGATGGGGCCGCTTCTCGTCTGATCTGCGCTGCCAAGGCGGATGAGAGAGGTTTATGTGATGTCAGATCTGAAACCAAGAAACCTGTAGACAGGTTCTGAGCAGTGATGCCTCTGGCAACTGGTTTCAAGGCAGAGCTTATGTAGAGTGCCTGAGGTTTTAATAAGCGTATAGATGTCTGAACAGCGCATAAAGAGCATGGGAGGTGACAGGCTGACCCAGTCACTTTCATTAATTGGGATCAAGTTACCTTTTTACATCTGGGCAGATCACTGTGCTGGAGATTTAGGAAGCAAACAATGTGTTGCTATTGTCTCTGTGCACGAGCTTCTCGGCTGCTAGTAAACTGGGACACAAGAAATAAGTTCATAGCAATAGGGGACGTTCATGGCTGAGAGAGCACCAGACTGCGTAAGTCATGCTTGCAAAAGTGCAAGCATAAATCATTGAGGGATCTTTGCAATGTGTGTTTGTCAAAGGCTGCTCTTCAAGTGAGAGTTCTTCACACACCAAACAGAATACTGTGTCACAGTTTTTGATGGTGTTTGTTCTATGCTGGTCAAAGTTTAGGGCTAAATCTACCTCTATCAAATACTTCAGTAAGCAATTGAGAAGTGTACAGGTGCGATGTTGAGTTCATTTTAGGGTTAGTTATATATATATGTATGAAACAGTGGAAAATTAGCTGGCTGGCTGCTTGATATGTTAAAAACAAACAGAGTCATTTTGTGTAAGGTAAAAATGTGAATACTTTGTTTCATTCCCAGATCAGGCATCTTGGACATTTCTCTCAGTGCAGTGTGCTGAAGGAGTTTACCCACGCATGTTTTTAAGACATTTGTTCTAATATAAACAGTCTGAAGCTTCAGCATCACAGTGAAGAGAAAGCACAAAACTGCAGGCCAGGAGAAAGGGCCTTGGTGGAAACTCATGGACAGTGACTTGGAGGGAAAAATATAGTTGATACTTTAATCTTTTATTTTTTTGTCAACAGTGTCCCTTAGTAAACCTTAAAATAACCCAACCATTTAAAAATCATAACTTCGGACCTGCAGTGCTGACAGGACTGACTAAATGTGCTTATAAAACATGTATCTTTCTTTTACATGGAAACTCTGCTTGTAATGTTTTGTCAAAACATTTCTAGAATTGAACTGGACTGGTTGATGAGAGAAGAGAAAACCAGGCTTGGTTTTGTGAACTCTGAAGAGTTTATGTTTTGAAAAATTTTAGTTATTTCACTGTACTACAAAATCAGATTGCATATACTTACAAAGATATTTTAGGAAATGTTGCTCTCTGGGCAGCTTTTTGTAACACTTTCAATTCTGTTTTTATTAAGGTTTAATTTATTTCATTCTACTTTTTGAGTCTTTGAGACACATTTTGGTCATTTCATAGGCTTTTACATAAGCATAAGGCTAGAAGCCTACAAGAAAGCTAATTTTCTCCTCTGGTCTCAAGCTTCTTTGGAATAGGGATTTTTAAAAAAGCATTCAGTGTTGTATGAAGATTTGAAACAAAGTTCTGGCAATTGACAACACCGCAGATCTGAGTCTTTCATCTTGCCTTCTTATAATGCTGTCTTGTTCCATCCTGGCAGAGCAGGACTGTATCCTCTCAACTTTAACTTAGTCTTGCAAACCATAATTCATGCAGCTAAACAGACTGAGGTCAAGGCGTGCTTGGAGTTTGCTTCTGGGGAATTGCAGTTTGTAGCAGAAGGTCTGATGAGTTTGGTCAAGTCAACCTAAAACATAGTAACATTGCTTCTGTAAAATATATACTGAGAGATCATTAATGAACATACATATGTATTAGATATGTGTGCATATTCTCCCATGCATAAATGTGGGTCGGGCAGTGAGAAGCTGTATGTCCATGTATCGGGTAGAACGAGGAAGGCACCTTCCTTCTGTTCTCTGCTTGCCCTCCCTGCTGGCAAGCATGACCCTGGTACCTGTGCTGTCCTCCTGGACAAATTCAGGGGATGCGAATACCCTGAATCCTGAGCAGTGAAAAGCATCAGCTGCTGACTCTTTGCATGGCATCTAACAGTCCCTGTACTGCGGTTTTCCCCAAGAACCTTTGCTTCAGCTGCTCAAGCTGATTGGAAAAGCCTGTTCATTCCCTCTGCACTGGGAATTTGAGTCTTCCCAGCTTGGTGATGGTCTGGCCAGCAGTCAAATCTAACATCGTTCAAAGTTTCTGGGCTTAAGTATATTGCTGCTGTGGTATCTTACTCCACAACATCATCTCAACCCTCCACATCAGATGCAATTGGCATCTTCATGTGAAACTCTTTTTTGAAATGATAGATCAGCTTAAAAACATAAGTTTTATATGATATGAAATAATCTAGGGGAATTTTTTTTTAGATAACATTTCTGTTTTCAGGCATCTCATTCTCCAGTGGTCATATCTACTGGCTTTATTCAAGTGAATCCAATATGGGTTAAAAATGAAATGCAGACTGCATTAAATTCCACGTATATATTTTAAAAGTTCAAGATAAGTATACTTATTTTTTTGTTGCTCTTTAGTTTGGGGTTTTGTTATTGCTTCAGAACCTGGAGGCTCTGCTTGGGAATGGGAGTCCATTGTACAAGTTGTGATGAACAGACAGAAAAAACCATCCCTGCCCTAGCAAGTTTCTGAAATGTAGCACATTGCAGCAGCTGAGGACAGTTGCAAGCCTCTGTCCCATCTCTCAGTGCTACACCCCCGAAAAGGAGTTACCTACCCATGCTCTTTGAGAGTTGAGGCCTGATTCATAATGAGAATGGCTCTGTTGTCTCTGCCATTCAGGACTGGCTTTTTTTTTAAAGAAGTGAACTCTAGTTCTTAGGCAGCAGAAAGAAGTTCCCATGAAAGATGGCTTCTTTTATCACTGGGGGGGCTTTTGTACAGGTTGAACAAAAATGTTTAATGTTTAACTCTATCTCCTACATGCAGAAGGATGTTGTCAGTTGGTCCAGTCATCATCTTTCTGAAATCAGTGAAAGGAATCTAAATGGGTATAACAAGCTCACTATTTGCAGTGTAAGATGTAGGGAAATGTTTCTGGATGTATAGATTTGACTGGTGATTCTATGATCCTCTTTCCTGGACTACAGTTTCACTGCACTAGTCACAGAAGAAAGAGCTTACAGACTCTGTGTGAAATCTATATTTACACAATTGTAGCTGCTACAGGAAAGTGCCAGTTGGTTATTTTGGGAGCTCTTAGAATAAAATATGTCTTGAAATCATGGTTTGAAGGGGTTTAGAGGGACTTTGTTTATTTTTATCCTGATTTTACATTAGCTTTTTCATCTGAAAGCATATGACACTAATTTGTCTGACCAATGTATTATGCAGTCCCAGAAAGGCAAAATTTAAGAGAAGTTTAAATCTAGCATAGAGTATCTTGTCTATTAACTGTTGTCAACTCCTAGTTCCCTTGCCCAGTGTACTAAATTTGTTCTGACTGCTTTTGTTCATATATACATAACAAGAGGTGTCTTGTAGTACCGAGTCTTGCTATAATGAGAAAAAATGTTAAGAAGAAAACTCCATGTTGAACATTAAAGTGACAATCCTATTCAAACTACTGGGGCGGGTGATTTGCGCTGCCTGTGCCACATTCTGTAACACAGGGAAACGAAGAGACAAGGGCTAGTGCTTAAAATTACATGAACACAAAAATGGAAATGGAAATCAACAGACTACTGATTCTTGATTTGCAGAGCTTAAAAATATTAGTTATCACCATAAAAAAAAAAAGGTGGGGAAAAAAAGCACAAAGTTTTAAGCAGAGCTGTTTGCTGGAATAGTGCTTCTCTTCCTTTGGCAGTCATTGATCTATTTTTCACACATAAGCTATAGAGTGTATTAGCTGTATATATTAGCTAAGAGAGTATGAGTTCTCGAAGGAACAGATGGTTATTCCCAGCCTGGACAGCACTTTTTAAGCATTAAGAAATCTATACAACTGTTCAAGTGAATTACCTGGGGTTTGCTACTGCAATTTTGAATCATGGTGCAGACTTAAGCAGTCCACTAGCATTCCCCAAAATTAGAAGTTTCCTTTCTTATGCCCTCTTCATTTGCTATGCACTTTAAAAATGACAGTTGTTGTCCCTATGAAGATTAGAAGATCCATGTTGAGTATGTCACATGCTTTGATGGTAGTATTGCCCCAGGCATTTGTCATCCAACCTGCAGGGATAACAATGTGTAATGGTAGTGCTTTTTTCAGAACACTGTAAGTATACAGATATTATTAAATTTTACAATTACCACAGGGAATGAATCAAAGCCTCCAATAAGCAAATGAACTATATATTACTGCCCTGCCTTTATAATTTTTGTTCAGTACTATCTGATTGCACTCCTGTTATCACTTAGTTGTTTCTCTGCATGTAGTTTTATCTAATTTCCCTTTATTTCAGTCACTTGCAGAGGAGATAAATGGATTACGTCAGACTAATTGCTACTTATTTAAAAAACCATCAGCCTTCTGTGAGAGTTTCCAATCAGTGGTTTAAGCAAGCTTTTACTATCTGTGGTATTTATCTTGAAGCATTTAATCACTGCGGAGTCTGTTAATAAGTAATTTTTCTAAAGCCACTTTCAATTTGCCTGTACCTGGTATGCCAAAATTTTTAACACAAACATATTATCATAGTTAAGTAGATAATGAGATATTTACTTCTCTTAGTATCTATATGGATTGGAAATGTCACTAATAGGCCTTGCAGCTGCCTGGGTTTCAATGTAAGGTGTCTGACAGAGAGTGGGAATAAAAATAAATATTGCATTATCTTGATTTCTCCATTCTTATACGATGGAGGAAGCAGCTGCATTATTTATCTAATTGAAGGAATGTTGTGAGTATGTTTAATTAAATGCGAGAGTACTAAGTAATACTGGAAAAGTAAACAAAGGATAAATGACAAAATGAGCTCAAGTCATCTAAGATGGTTCAATTCACAAGCGTTGTACCCTTCCGTGTAATTATTGCAGTATGTGTCTGTACCTCAGAATCAATGCATCCAATCTATATTCAGCAGCATATCAATTCCTCTGCTCTCTTCTCAAGCTTTCTTCTTTTCCCAATGCAGTTGGATAGTGACTTGACAGAGCCTAATTCTCACATATCCATTTGCACTAATTTTCAGTGGGATTCATCTATTCTTCACTTAGTGTGAGAGCAAAATCCTGTTTCCTATTGCTGATATATAAAATATCTGAACCTGTTATGGTTTTAAAACATACTTTGATCCCAAAGCATTGATTGATGCTTGAGTAGGAAATGGGGTTGTTTTGGGCCACCTGAAATAAAGCTTCAGCAACACAAGCAGCATTATGATTTTCGCTCGTTCTAATTGGTGCTCCCAGCAGTAGATGCAGCCTGGTAGCCTCAGATGAACACAGTCCTGATTATTGTTGGTATCACAGGAAACAGCACAGCGCCAGAGTTAAAATATTTACAGGTCTTAGGCTCTCTGAGGGAGTAGTTGACATTTCACAGTTAAAACACAGTTTTCCAGGGATGTATGCCTTTATTTGTTGGATGAAGGTTTCCACATAAGTGGGCAGAACATGAAGATCCTGCAGGATCTGGAACGTGGATTTTGATGAAAAGCATGTTCCCTGTGAGAAAGTCCTTATCTTTACAAACAGCTACCTCAAAAGACTCAGTGAATGCCATAAGACATAATTAGATCATGGAGTTTGATCCCTGCCAAATTCATAATTTAAGTCAATGGTTAAGTCACATCTCTAACAACAACAACATAAAGGAACTGCCATTAGCGCGTGGAACTGATGCTTTCATGTGCTAATACACTGATCACTCCAATTTTCTGTTAAAAGCAGGATTTAAGAAGTCCTAACTTAATCCTCAGTCTCTATGAATTATCTCCGAGATGGCTTTTTCTTAATTATTTCTGTTTCTTAAAGATTTTTTTTTATAT
>JAOEGS010000876.1:0-21391 GCA_025447755.1 Corythornis vintsioides | reverse complement strand
TACATTAATATATATTTCAAAGTCTATGCAAAAGTAAAGTTTAGAAAAAGTAGGTTTTGCCTACGGTTAAGCAACTCTTTGTTCAGGACTTACTTCAATAGATCAAGCTTTCCAGCATATCCATTCTTCCCAGGCGCTCCCCATCTATCGCAAATACACCAAAATAAACATGAAGGAATATCATCAAGAAGAAGATATGCTGCTTGTGTAAGTAATTATGTCCCTTGTTAGTTCACTATAAAGTAATTTTCTTTTTTTTTTTTCCCCTACTCTTTACATTTCCTTAGTGTGCCCTGGAAGGTATTTTTACTTAATTTTGTTTAGAAATTTGAAAAGCAAGAGAAAGTGAGGGATGATTACAGACTTTATTTAAGGGTTTGATTTTGGTTTCTCTCTGTTCTTATATCAAAGATAAAATGGAAGTGGTGGTGTCATGTTCAGGTAATGAGATTTTATATTAAAAAGAATAAATTAAGCTCATAAAGCCAATGGCAGGAGGGACATGAGGAACCATTTCTAGCTCACAAAAAGGACTTTATACATTAATGCAGTGAGCATCAAGAGTTATTAGGAGTTGAAATTCAAAGCTCAAAGGATGTCAAGTGCTTCAAAAGCGAAGGCTTATTTTGTATTGTTTATATTTAGAAGTGAGCTCCCTTGAAATATTTTACCCATGATGTCAAAAATCAAAAGCATTACGGGGGGAAAAAAAAGAACTTGGGACATTTCCCTTGCAAACAAGAGTTCTGTCCATGACACACCAGAGGATTCCTCTGAGGTACAGATTTGTACACAGCACTGCTTACCAAAAAAATACAAACCTCCTCTCTGCTTAGCTGCACCTTGTTCTTGCCTTGAAAATTCATACTACACAGAGAGGTTTTACTGAAACATTCACTGGTTTTTTTTTTTTGTTTTTTTTTTTTAAAGTAAAACTCCAAATCCTCAAGTATCAGTATGTGGTCATTTTTTAAATAGATATTTTTTTGAAAAGCTGTGTGACATTTTTCTTTAATGGCTGATTTTTTTTTAATGTCAGCTACATTTTTAAAGCATGAGGCCTGGTTGTAACTAGCCTCGGCACTGCTACTGTACATCAGACTGTACTATTTGATCATTAATTTATCACAGTTCTAGCAGTTTGTTTGACAGGTGATAGTGCTTTCATCTAATGGCTACACAGCAAGTGTGTGCTGCACTAAAGAGTGGATGCCACTGACTAGAGTCAGAAATCAGCAGACAACAGCCACTTTGCAGAGCTTTATCGATTTACCAGAATCATTTAAAGATATGAAACAAATGGAATAATGAATGCCAGCTCAGCTTACTGTAGGGTTTTTTCTTATAGTTATTTAGTTTGGGGTATATTAATAGAGTTTTGTTGCTAGTGTTGCTGTTGTTATAATTATTTGAAGTGGCAAGAGGTGCAAAAATCAAGGTGCATGTTTGAATATTTGTACTAGAAATATAGTGTCCATGTTCAGTGCATCTTAGGAAATTGATACTTGGCAGAAGTATGAGGCATCTTGGACTATCACGAATTCTTAGCCTCTAAATTCAGCCTTTCTTAAAATTCTCTGGTGAAACTGTTCTCTGGATTAGGTGTATGAATATTGTGCTGATGGGAACTGCAAACTAAAGCAATTTGCAAATTTGCAATTTGCAAGCAATGCCCCCTGCACTCTGTGCTTTTATCATCAAGGGAAACAAACTGTATTTAACCTATTACCTTTAATTTCATACATAACCTACATGTAAAGTGCAGTGTCTGCATCCCAAGTTATTCTTCTGCAGGCTGATGCAGTCCAGTTGTGCTGCTGCCAGGCCGTGCCAGTCACGACTCAGCTGTGCAGCACATTTGCCTATTGCCCTGAGCTGTGCCTAAAGAGGTGTTCTGCCTACAGAGGTGCTCTGCCTGAGATCCTGGCTGGACCTAGGGCTGTTGTGCATATGCTAAGTCTGAATCTTCCAATCCTACCCCACAATATAGTTACATCCAGAGGACTTGTGTATAGGATAGTGCAGATCACTGTGTTTCTCCTATTTGCCAAAGGTCTGTCTTACAGCTGTTCGTGGTTTTGGGACGTCTGCAGGGATGGTATGTTCCCATGAACCAGTGCCCTGATTTATACTAGTGGAACCTGGGACCCATTCCAGCAAGATGCTGAAGAAACAGTAACCTGTAAACCTGTTAGCAGCCCTGCAGACTTCAGAGATCTCCAATCCTGAAGCACTTGGCTACAGCAGGTCTCAGTTGAAATTCTATCAAGAGATGGAAAGAGTGGTTTGAATTTTAAAGTCAGTGCCAATAGACTTCTGCCCCTGATGTTGGGCAAGTCAGCTTAGGCCAAAGCTCAGATGACTCATGGAAGTTAATTAGTTTTCTGAGGTGCTGATTGCTCATATTTACCACTGAAGTCAACAGGGAAACTCCCACATGTTATAGTGGGAGCTGGAAACTGGCCACACTATGTTGTGGGACATCCAGAAGAAGCAGCCTTTTGTAGTGGAGAAAGTAGGAGTTGAATGCAAACATGAAGGAAACCAAAATGATGACAAAAGAAATCACAAATAAATAGCAAAAGCAAAATTTTGCCAAACATTTCAGTATTTATTTTAAATGTACCTGGATGTGTGTGTATGTGCTGCCTTTTCTCCTTTTAATTGCAAGTCACAGGAACATCGATGCCTGTGGGATTGCTCTGTGCCTAGTCCTGAGTGGGATGGTACTTATTAATCTGAAGTTATTACTAGACTGCTGTCTCTAGGCTCATAGCAGCTCACCAGTGTTGATGAGTTTGGATAAGCCTTGCTCCAGGAAGCACCCCATTCCTTGGCTTCTTCTGTCAGCAGTCCATCACCACTGCAGCTGAGTGTGGCTGGTGGTATTCTGCTTGGGAAGATCTAGTGGAATGGACTGGCCTGTGTGATGTGGACTGAAGGCAAATGATGTCAAAGGCTGATGTGACATAAAGCTTGAGATATAGAGCCTCCCTTTGCTGATGCTGCAAAAGTTAACACTGTTCAAAAATCAGCTTGGGGTTCTCAGTGTATAGATAAATGTGTGTGCATAAGTAGAGCTTGTCAGGGTTGATCATGAACTCTGTGCTGTAGGCTTTTAAGTTCCCATACTGTGAATCTGTTGCATTTCCAGCATATTAAATCTTGTTTGGTTTGTTCAGAAGGAAGTTCTCTAAGTAAAACCTGGTTACATTTAATTGGTGTTAAAGTGAATATGATATAATCTGCTCTGAATGAAAAGAAGGAATTAAAAAGGGACTGTTCTAGTGGTAGCTAAAAAGAAAACAAAGGGAAAAGCAAAGAAAAAAGAGCTGTGCTTTCATCTTGCCTTCTCTCTCTTCACCACGGAGTGCCAGATAGGAGTTTCTTAGAGTTCTGCGTAAGCTCCAAATCATCATCTGCCTTTCCATTTGCCTTCCTGCCTACAGAACCATGAGCTAAAAATACCCTGGATGAGCAATTCCCTTCATCTTCTCGACTCAGCTTGTCAATTCCCAGTTAGCTCCTCCTTCTTTAACCATTTGAGTGCCAATTAGAGGCGCTCTCTTTAAATTTCTCTATATTTTTGGCTATCATGTTTCCAGAAGGTAGGATGTGTCTCCCCACAGCTGGCCTGGTTATAAATAGTTACTTGCCTGAATGAAGAGCTTGCATCCTTGGCAGGTGGTCTGAAAGAACAATTGCCATGTGATGGAGCCATATCTTCTTACTGCCTTATCTTCTACTAGCAATAATATGGCAATATGCCATATTGCCTTATCTTCTAGAAGTATTGCCTCTGGTTCTGCCAGGTCTTTCCTGGAAGATCCTGCTCACATGATTTCAGCATTAACTCTACTGATGGCAGTAGAAGTGCCATGTGAATTTTTTTCCATTTGCAGCAGGGTAAGGAATTGGGCTCAGAAGAGCAGATTCTTCTCTCTTGCTGCTGAACACCAAGAATAATTCGGCTGGAATGAGTGAGGTGCTCCCAGTGATAGCCTTAGACCACAGAGATCAAAGTCTGCCCTTCCCTCATATTTTAAGCTATACTTCAACCAGTATGCAAAATATGTTTTTACTTTCTCTTTCCCTGCTTCTAAGTCCCACACTTGAAGTCCTGGCTTAAGCCACGATTAATATCCCTCTTCCCGCCAACACAAAGATCCCTTCTCCTTCCCAACGGAAAGTCCCAGCCACACTTTGTATTTCCAGTGTAATTAATACGTATGTCTACAACCCAAATCTACAACTCTGTCCATGGAGCTGCCTGTTGCCACTCTTACCACAGCTATCCTGTTTGGCAGCCAGGGGGGCAGAGGGGGTGGCCTGTGTGAATGCAAATGCACAGCGGTGGGCAAGCTTGGCTCGGGTCGGCTTGTTTGTTTGTTGCTGCTGGTTTTGCTAGCCTTGCTTATCAGAGCCTAGATCTCTGGAAAGCATCTAGTGTGATTCATGTAAACACTGAAGACAAGTAGGGTCAGACTTACTGAGGGGAGGAATAAAAAGTGGAGGGGAACAAACACTTGGCGAGGATGGGCTGCCCGCCATGGCACAGCGAAGACTGGGATTGAGAGGTATGCCAAAAAGCTCTTTGTCTCACATGCACATTAGGATAAGTAACATTGCTCCTCACCATCTGTCTCTCTCTATGAACCTCTGCCTCGTTCCCATGTAATAAGAAGATTCATAGAAGTACCAGCTGTGACCTTACAGGGAAGCCTGAGAAACTTTGCCTTTTTAACCAGCACTGGGAGGGTCACATTTGGCACCGTTGAACACAGTTGTGTGTCCGTAATTTTTTTGTTGTTGCTCTGTTGCCATCTTTCCCCCCAGCAGTCATGCAGTGTTCATAGAAAGATGAAAGCTGCCGTGGCAGTTCAGGAGAGGCTGGCAGCTGCCAAACATGAGTTTCAGTGGGCTAGTTTTTCCTTTGTTTCTTCATACTCTAATAAGGCTGAATAACACAAGGAGAGAAGACCATCAGATGTGGCAGTTTCCTACTCCCTGTGCTAATAAAGGGCCAAAAGGACCAAAGTAGTAGTGACTAAGATGAAACAAATTGTGACAATATTTGTTTTATTAACCTGGCACAAAGCCTATAGAAAGGCTGCCAGCTTTGGGACTCCCCTACAGAGGTGGTGATGTGTTCCCCTATGGATTAAACGTAAACTGCGTCCTTCAGACCTCCTCTGCAGGAGGTTTGGCATCTAAAGTTGGTGGTGGCAGCTGACCCCATGTGTGCGACTGTGCCTACAGTTATGCAGTAGATGCCTGTGCAGCTATGATGCAGGTAAACTTACAGTGAGATTTTCCATAGCACAGGTTTTAAGACCTTCCGTTTGACACGGAATTTTTCATGGCAGACCAGACTCTAATCCCCTGCCCCATAAAGTCATAGTGACACCTATGTGAATGACACACTTTGAATTCAGAGTCAGTCTGGAACATGAGGGGAAAAATATTTCAAGACAAGAAAAATTTGGTTCTTTGGCTAAACAAAATCTAAAGGAATAAATTTAATGTGGATTCAGCTAAACCATGTAATTCAAACCCAAATTCAACACTTGGTCTTCAAACCTGCTTTTACTACAGTGAAAATACCTTTCAAATTGAAAAGTTTAATTTCTTAATATGAAAAGAAGCATTTTTACTTTCTTATTAAAAAAACCCAAAACTATCCTAAAATGTTATTTGCTGGTCTTTCATAAAATATTGCAATGGATCAAAATCTACATTTTTACTGTTAAAAAAGTGTTAAGTTAAAAAAAAAAATAATTATTGTCTTTATTATATGGCAAAAAGGATTCAGGATAAAATAAATTCTAAGTTTTCTAAAGTAAAACAATTAGAGTGCTCCCAAAATTGCCCTCTTGAGTATTTGCATTTCTTGGGAAACTCATTGTAACTGTAAAATCAGTGCCACCAAACTTCACGCCTACCGGTGCTGGGATGTTTCAAAAGTAATTTACCCTTAAAATTCAAAAAATCAAAACAAAAGTTTATTGTCTCCCCCTCCTTTGCAGTTGTCGTGTGGGGGGAACTTGGCTTTTCAGTGGGACCGTAGGAGCATATGTTACTGAGACACTTTAAAATTGCACCCAATATCACCAAGAGCAGCAGATGGATCTGTCAGCTGTTTTGCTGAAAATGGTGAATATCTTCCCTGGAACATTCATAAGTTGCCTGAGGCAAAATTTCACAGTGGAAACAGTGAGATTTCTCTTTACATAACATTCCTAGTACTCACGAAAGTCTAGGTCCCCCCCGCCCGTCAGATGAAAATACCCATGAAGCAGAAGATGATGAATAGGCACAGCTGGGCTGTGAGAAGGGCATTTTCAGAAGTCCATGGCCATAGCCTGACCGCAGCCCATCAAAGCTGCAGCAAGCAGCAAATGAGCAGTGTCTTTAGGACTTATTGTTGTCACTTATATTCACATTTAGGTGGAGACTGGGGCTCTGATGATGGCTTTGTGCCTCTCACCTTCCACAGGGGTGAGTGGCATCTTCCTTGTGCTGTCACCTTGAGAGCTTCACGTGTTCATGTCAGGAACTGCACGAGTCCCAAGCCATGCATCATAACATACTTTCACTGTTGGTAGCCACATCTTGGAGGAAAGTGAATCATTGCTGCAGAGATAAGGGAATTCTGCTGGGCACATGAACAAGTGTAGGCCCCAGGTAGGGCAACGTTGGGGCCACTCTTCTCATTGTGGAAAGGACAATTTCAACAGTCCAGCTTGGCACTTTTCCTATCCATAAGTACTTTGGAGAGTTTAAATTAGCTTTCTGCAAATATTTGTGAGCCTGATCCGGGGTCCTTTTTATTGGGTTTTGTTTATGAATAGGAGCTGATGATGTTGGTGTTCACCAGAAAAAAAAAAAAAAAAAGAAAAAAGAAAAAAAACACCAAAACCACAGTTTGCCTGAGTTTGTTCCTATGTTTTACTGTTTGCTTATAGGTACAGTGCAAACCTGGATCTATAATTTTCTGTTGGGAATAAAGACTGCAGGCCCAGAATAGCCTGATTTAACAAAGGGTTATCTGTGCTTTCAAGCTAGCTTGTGATTAAGGCAGGGTGTGAAATTAACACCCAATAGCTGTGTCTGAATAACTATGCTCTGGAATAAGAATGTCTTTTGTTCAAAAGGATGTTAAATGGACAGATGTCAATTAAGATTTGCCCAGGTAGAATAGACAGCAATAAGAGGACCTTAGTCACTGTCTGAATTATAATGCCTTTTTAAAGTTTATTTTTTAAATTTTATTTTTTTAAAAGCATTGCAAATGTCTGTAGTGAAAAATAATGTTTAAATCCCTCTAAACTTTCATTAAATAAAATACTTATTGCAAAAAGTGCATCAGAGGTGCTTCTGAGAGTGAGGTTTGTTATGGACCTTGTAAATGTTAGAAGTTGGCTGGCAAAGTTGCATAAAAGGAATGCAGGACGCCAGTTACTCATGTGGGTCTTACACAGTTTTGATCATCCATTTTCTGATGGCCTGAGAAATTAATGTTTGAGGTTGCATATTGCTACCGTAGGCAAAAAAAAAGGAGAAAGTACCGTGCGTGCACTTCTACCAAGGGGGATTTCCACACAGTTCCCAAGGTTGAGCTCCAGCTTTTGTCAAGTCTTATCCTTGGAAGCCTAAATTACTCAGGGACTTTGTAATAGGAAGCATTTGTACTCTAGAGTTTAGCCTTTTCTATCAACTGAGCAAAAGTTATTATAAAGTTCTAACCCCTACGTGGACTATCTAGGATATTTGACATCAGCTGTGAGCAGATACAGACTCTTGGCCAAGTTCTGAACTAAACTTCATATGGTAAAGGTTTGCATGATTAGTCTTAATGGGACCAGGCTCCTAATAGGAGAGCTATTGAACAAGTGTATGCATGTATAGGGCTTGCTGTCTGGTGGCTGGTGAGTCAGCCCTGTCTTTTGAACAGAAAGAATGAAAGCTCTTGACACAGGCTGCCATGAATTGTGTTTTGTTAGAAATCTGATTGGAAAGTTTGTAATGTGACTCAGTCTGTGCAACAAAACCAACATGTTGTTTCTGCTGAAATTCCTTCTAATAGGCCTGGCTATTTGCAGTGTATATCATCTGCTGTGGGATGGGGCTTTCTTAGGCTGCTATTGGTTAGAGGGACCAGTAAGTGAGAACACCTACCAGGAAGGCCTGTGAACAACAGCTCAGGTTGAGTAAAATAATGTGGGTTTGGGCACCCGTGAAAGTGTAAAAAGCTTTAAAGCTTTCCTCTAGTGTCTTGTCTTCTCAAGGGAACCATATGGCAAGCTCTGCAAACAAAATGGATAATATTTTGTCTTCAAAGAAGACATCTAATTGCATCTCCCTGTCACTGGGCTACAACATATTTACTAATTCTGACTTCTGTGGCCTGGTGTAACACCCTCATTTACACATGTGTGAAGCACAGAGGTGCAACCTCTGTGTCCCTCTGGTCTAGTGTGTATGTAGTAGGGACTACAGATGTTCATGCCAAACTTACTTGTAGCTTGGACATAGTAAAGCAGAAAGAAAAACCATAAACAAAGCATTTTGAGCCTGATTTCAGTTCCCTCTACACAGCTCATTAATGACTCAAGGAAAATTTTTGTTCTTTTGGGAGCCTGACCTCATTGCCTTCACCTCAAATGTGGACAGAAAGAGGCTGGACAATGAAGAAAATAAAACTAAAGGTCCTTGTTTTTCCATTTATTGTTAGGCTTTCTTTCTAGAAAAAAAATCCCAATCAAATAAATCTGAATTTTATCCTATTTCAGAGAAGAAATACAGAGTATAATAGTGCAGAGTAGTGAAAGGAATGACTGCTTTTTCCCCTGGACATGTAGGGCCCTGAAGAGTCATGGAATCATAGAATGGTAGGTGTTGGAAAGGACCTCTGGAGATCAAGTCCAACCTCCTGCCAGAGCAGGATCAGCCAGGGCAGGACACAGAAACAGATACAGGCAGGTCTTGAAAGTCTCCAGAGGAGACTCCACAACCTCTCTGGTCAACTTGCTCAGTGCTCTGTCACCCTCACAGTGAAGAAGGGGTCCTTCAGGCTCTGAGTTCTCCAGTCTCTGAACCAGTCTTGTCACTGAGAGGGTCAGTGTTAATATAGCTGCAAGTTTTATCCAATTTGAAATGTCTGTTGCTTTGCTGTATAATTCTGGATAGTCCTAATCTTCATAGATAGCTGAGGATCACCAGAGGATTTTTTTTTTCAGTTTCTGCTTTCTATTTTTCAAGAGGGTTGTATTTCAGGCACCCTTTATCCCTTTACTATGGTGAGAAGGATATGTGGCATGGTGAAAAGCTTTGGATGGTCCTACAGACATCAAAAGCAGCAACAGCAATGTCCTGAGTGACTGTGGCAAAACAGACTTCTTGCTGAAATTTTCCTACCTTCCTATAGCTCGTTCAAAAGCAGGTATTCAAAGGTTTGTTATTCCCAATTGAAAACATGATGAGGTAGTTTAGGTTGGAGAGCTATGTCACAAGCTGGGAGCGTGGTTCCACTGCACATGCAGGATCTGCTCTCTGCAGATCCTGTCATGTAGCCCATTTCTGGCCAGCAGAAATGGTCACAGGAAGGGTGCACAAACTCAGGCAAATGGATGGCAATGGAAAAGTCAGGCTGTGGTTTGGGGATTGGTAGTCATCAATATTCAGAGTTATGGTAATAATCATGCCATGAAAAATAGGTGAGCAGTTGTAGCATTGAGCATTTTATGCAAGGGGATGTTGGAGTAGGAATCCAAACTCCAAATGGGATCTAAGGAAGGGGACTTACTGTTGTGCTCATCCATCCGAGTAGCCAAACTGTGTGTAAAATATGAGAACAACGAAATTTGGTAGCAGCTGGGAGCAAGAAAAAAGTGTTTCATGAGTTGGACAAGGGAAAAAACTCTGATACAAATTAAGTTCAGAAAAAAATCAATGTGTAGAAATCAAATGCATCCAGGACAGTTAAAGGAGACATCAAGGTAGTTACTAGACAGAATGATATGGGGAGAAATGCAAAAAACATGAAAGGTATGGCTTTTAGTTTTCATTTTTGAGATGTTACAACTTCAAAAGAAACCCACTAAACCAAAATAAAATGTTTCTCCCTCATGCTGAAGTGATTTGGCCATAGGGGCCCATGTTCTTTTTATAATTTTGTCCTCTGGAGGGTTTGAGTCCTCCTGAAGCTCACTCCAGGCAGCCGCTCGAGCTCGTTCACCTCAATTAGCGAGAGGCCTGTGGTGCACTGAAATAGTATAAGGAGCCTATAGAGGACCTCATCGTGAGCCAAACAGGTTGCTGCCTTGGCAGGACTCCTCTTACTGGTTTGTGAAGATAAAAGAGGATAGGTAAAGGTTAGTATTTCAAAGCAAGAGTCTTAGATCTTAAAATATTTGGTGAAATTATTCAAGAATAGTTCATTCATGTGAAAGTAGTTTCTGTGTATTCCTGTCAAGGTCAATGAAAGCGAAAGCCTGATGCTGGCCAAGCAAGCAAAAACTGCCTGTGGGCTCCCTCCGCTTACATACCTGGCGACTCTGAGCTCAGCATAGGAAAGTCTCTGGGGACCAGCATAGTAACTTGCAGACTTTCTTGGGTCAGCTGTGCTGTTTTAGGTTGGGCTAAAACCCCCAGTTTCCATCAGAGGAGTTGCAGCACGTACTTCAGGAGTGCTGATGTGATGCTCTGGGATCTCTCCTTGTTAGGGTGCAGGAGATCCTTCCTCCCCAGCTGCCCACCAGAGGCTGGCATCTCACCTGGCCCACAGTAGAAATCAAACAATGGCTTGCAGGTCCCACAGTCAGCTGGTGGATGATATATTAAATATTTTGCTCATTTTAGCTTTTTCAACACAAAATTAATGTTTAAATATCCAAGTTTTCAAAACAGCCAAGATGTTAGGTAGTGAGATGCAGGGCACCTGCCAGCTCTCAGCTGTGCCACAGTCACACTGAGACAGGGATTCTGACAGAACTCTGCTGCTGTGTCTGAACACGACCGATGAGCACTGCGTGACACGGCAGCCGGTTCTGCCTCCTTATCCAGGACCACTAACTTGAAGCTGTTACAGAGGCTGAATAGTTTTGGAAACCAGTTCTTACTTAGGATCCTGTTGTAGCTAATGACCCTGAGCACACTGAGATTGCCGGCAGCTAACGACTGTCCTCTGAAACCCACAGCTCAAAGCATGGAAACCTCTGCTAAGCATCTGTGTAAGGAGTAAATGCAAACATTTGTGGAGGCTTAGCAGGTCCTGTTCCTGATCATCTGATTCTTTGTTTAAGACCTGTATGCCAAGTTGGCGGATGTAAGTGCTTAGGCTTCAGTAGCTTATTAAAGGTGTTAAGGAAAGGTTGTTAGCAATATTACACTCCTTGAGTAAAGGTGGAAAGGAACAAGAGCTGAGCATTCAGTGGGGTTGTTCACTATGACTTTGACAAGTGCAGCTAAGCTGAGATTGTGTTATTGTTTCATACAGTGTGGTAAATGTTTTAGACAAATTTTAGAGATTATTTGTCTGTGAGCTGGAAATATGTGTCAATATGCCCTTACTGAAGGGATATGTCTGCATCTCAGTACAAAACCGTCCTCCTGTGATGTATTTATCTCCAAATTAAAAGGTGACCAAAAAGGTGAATAAACTATTGGACTTGACAGTAATTTGGAAATCTTCATACATGTAATTCACTGTAAATAACAAGTGGGTTTCATTGTTGATTTGCAGTGACCTTGGGCAACTTGGGAATTTGGTAGCTGTCCGTATTGTTATGGTATTAGTTATCTGAGGATATCAGGCACAGACATCTGCCATCCAGAAAAGGAACAGGAAAGGAATGCTGCTAATAAGTGGTGTTAATAATTTTCAGACACTGGTATTTAGTAAAGTCTGTTTGACGTGTAATTCTCACAGAAGGCCCATGAATGATATTTTCTGAGGGCTCTGTGAAGCTGGGTGATGCATCACGTTAATGCTGGACCAGCATGAGCTAGCTTGTGCTCAGTGCAGGAGAACAGGTGTGAAAGTGGGACTACAGGTGCCATTTGCCTCTCTGTGAACCACAAGAACTTCTCCTTCAGTGGACTGGGAGTAAAAAAAAAAAAGGGCTACATATTCAGTGTCAGCTTGAATCTTGTCTTTGTTTCCTACCATTTTGATGTCTGGATTTTGTAGCATACTGTGTGATTTTACTGGTCTTGTGAAATGAACATACTCAAACTTAAAAAAATCTGCATGTTCCCATCTGTACCCTGAGGATATCTCAAAAGGGGGGGATTCAGAAACTGGAGGAAGAAAGGTTTCATGAATTTTGCAAACTTTTTCCTTTAAGTGCTTTTTTTATTTTTAACTCTTGAGTGACACTTAGGAATTACTTACACCATCCGCTGTAATTTAATGCGTTACACAATAAAGAGTATCTGCAGTTCTTTGTGTATTTCAATACCAATGCTTTCCTTATCTGTTTCCCTCAGCTTGCCATTTCATGCAGTAGAGGTTCTGTCATGTGGTATTACTCCACGCAGAGGGAAGTCGTAGCCGCCCTGCACGCTGCTTTACACCACTGGTAAGCAGTTGGCGGATTTGCTTTGGTCATAAATGCAGTTTCACAACGTGCATCTCTCTTCTCTCTTGCATGTTGAACATGGCATTTCAACAACTTAAAATTCAGTGGTTGTCAGATGAATCAGGATTCAAATTAATAGATTCGGTATTTGTTTGGAATAGCATTTTTAGCCCTAATATTGATTTGTAGGCATTCCAAACTACAATCGCTTGTAAATGTGCATGTGCGATTTCTGTTAAGAGCAGTGAGGCTATCATTTGCGTGCTGGGTGAAGGGTAGACTGCATTACTTCTTTTCTAGATTTTACTCTCTTCATGTAAACTCAGCCTAGTATTTTCCACATGCTCGCAGACCTTTGAAAAATTAGGTACTGTTGCTTTGTAAATATTCATGTTCCAGGCTGTTGGATATGTATTGTCAAAACACCCAAACCATTGTATCACAGACCATACCTGCATATGTGAGTTATCTAATTCCTGCCCCTGTGACTCTGTACCTGTTTTACTATTCTTCTGACATACTTTGTGAGAGAAAAGGAAAATAGGGAATATCTCGGGATTGACTCATGCTACAGAGTAGAATCATCTTGCATTATTTTAAGAGATTCATCTTGCATTATTTTAAGAGATTTATACTCATTTCTCCTTTAGCTTTGCCTTCACTAGACAGCTCATTCCATCTTCAGATAGTTATCTAAAATAGGTTTCTATCTGTATATGGAAAAGAAGTCTAGACACCTGATTTTTTAGTGGCCTAGGTTATAGAAGAAGAATCCCTTTCTTATGTCCCTGTAATACTCCTGAACAATTAACAGTTTTCCTTCCACCTCCCTACCCTACATTCTTCCGATGCCTTTAATTTCTGATACATGTTTTGGAGCCCTTCCAGGAGCTGTACTTCTCAGTAATGGGTGTGATTTGTCTCGTGGGAATTCAGAATAAAATTACCAACAACATACTTACATTCAATTAAATCTGTTTCAACATACACATCATTTAGCCCCTCAGTGGGGAAATCCTCTCTGCCACATTCAAGGAATGGTAATCAATATGTGCTCACTAGTAACATGTCTGCAAATTTCAAAACACTATAAGGAGTTAGGTGATGTAGATGACTTTGTCTTAGTAAATTGTAGTCTGACAGCTTTGCTTAGCCATAATCAATTCCCTGATGTTCAAAGGCAAACTGTTGGGCAATTTAGTTGCTTTTGACTTGGTGTCAGAATCAGGAAGTGGACTGTTCTTGGGAGAGAAGCGGTATGGACACGATCACAAAATGAAGACATGTTGTCTTGGGTTACAGCGAGAAAAAAAAAAATCCCAGTATCCCAGTCCATTCTGGGGGTGAACTAAATAGGTACTCTCAGCTCTTAAAACATCCTATACTGACATGGGCAGGATAACACTGTGAAAACAAATTCAAACAGCTTATCCACAAAAGGGAAGTTTCAGATTTGTGCATGTATATCAGGAAGATGTTAAAGGTGGCCTACAATTCCTCCAAATTGTTCTGTGCAGTAAAACATTGAGCATGGGCTGTGGGAAGGTCTAGTGAGGAGCTGCACGAGTACAAGGAGAGTCCTGTCACCTGGATGTGCAGAGCTTCACCTGTATCCCTGCTTCTACAGAAGGGAGGTGCGTAGGAAAATGGAAAGTTTTCCTTTCAGTAAATACTCACAGGCCAATGTGCTTCATGAAGTCAGCACGGTGCTAGGAGAGAGATGATAGCAGAGTCTGCCCGGGAGTCCTTAACCAGGCTGGCCTATTAATACTGCATGTAGATGCCTGTCTTGGCTGGTGCTGAGAGGTAAAGAAAGGTGAAGCTTTATTGTGCTTTTACTTTAGGTTTGGAGGTCAGGCTGCACTTGCATTTGGGCACTGAATATATATGAGTTGAAACATGGGTATAGGCCAACATATGAAATGCCAGATAGACAAAGCCCTGTCTCTGTCGTGAAAATAACTTGATTAATGCCTACTTCTTTTCCTAATAAACCAGTCTCCTGCCTCCCAGTGAGCAGGTAAGGAGTAAAAATAAAGTCGCCTTTATGGTTGGAATAAAATGACTAGGATGACAAATGTGGGTCAGGATCTGTCAGATCTCACAAAAGACCCAGAACCAATCAACCTGATTTCCTCCACTGTGAATACGCAAGTCAGACAAATGTATAATGCATCCAGCTCTCTCTAACGTGTATGTGCAGCCTCCATGCTGGGACTACACTCCAGGCTTTTGAAGTTTAGCCAGTAGCCACTGTATTTCTTGTTGTTTAGCACTTGCTAAAGAGTACCAGGATGAATTATAATTTTTGCCCTGGGAAAGAAGCAGAGAAAGCAAAACCCTAATCAGACCAGTAAAAAAGCCTTTTAGAGTATATATTATTTTTATAAGGGAAAGATCTAAAAAAATTAGACAGGATCTTTTTATTTTTCACAGTTAAAGTGTGACTTGAGAAACAGAGTTTGGTAAAGGTTTGTTGAAGTAGGAGGTGTGCATAAGTATGGTTTGAAAGGAATTAATGGATGGAAAATGCAGCACATGGACAAATGAAAAGCAGCACAAATATTTAAGCACCCTGTGTGATGCACGCTGCTACTGTAGAACGTCTTTGCAAATGTCTTTGGTGGTTTATAATATGTCTAACTATAAAATCTCTAAGAATATTTATAATTTCTCCTCTTTCTGCTCTTTACTTGACTATTCTCTTTCCCTGTGGCTGATATTTTTTTTTGGCAGAGAGGGGAGCTGGTTTTAGACACATTAATTGTGGGTTACACAGTTTGCTTCACTTGCCATTTCAGAAGGCTGCATCAACATCCCACCTGGTAGTGTTGTTTACAAGCAGTTCTGCAACCTTTCCATTCCGCTCCCTTATTTTTGTTACGCGTGGTGTAATGATGCCATATGACATTTAAGTCTGAATTGGTATTCCTTGTGGTATCTCCTCAGGCCTGTTATGCTTTGGGTGTTTGCATTACCTGTTCAGACACCCATGCACGGGGTGGTTATTTTCACTGTGTCTGAATGCAAGCTGTGCGCCGGATGTCACAGGATTATGTTTAGAACTTCCATTGATCTCTTAACTACAAACAATTATTATAGCTGCAAAACAAATAGTGGATCAAAAATGTGGGAATGTATGTAGCCTAGAAGATACTGCTTGCTTTTCCTTCTGAAATGCATGATGTGCAGGTTTGAGGTGTAATATATAAATGGCTGAAAGGTTTTTTTTTAACAGGAAAACATGGCAGGATATCATTAGGCGAGGACTATTTGTGGAAAAAAATAAGCTCTGTGACTTTGGTTCTTTAAAAAAAAGGATGAGAAAAAGGTTCAGGCAGCCATGGGTTGTTGATTGGCTTGTGTGATTCCTCAGCACTAATGTAGTACTCAATAAATCCCCTGCTGTAGTTTTGACTAAACACAGGATTTTGCTTCTCAAGACTGTTGCTATGCGACAGTTGCACCATTTGCTAGTTCCGCCCCGGAGATGGCTGCATCCCGCGTGGATAGTTTGCGGAATCTATAGATATGTCCCGTGGCCTGTGGGATAATGTGTAAAACTTGTTCAGCTGTTTGATTTTATGTATTAGGTATTTGTCAGGAAAAAACTGAGTTTGGAAGAAGTGTTATTTAAAAGTTCATATAAAAATTATGTTAGATTGCAAGATGCTAAATCCTGGGTCCTTGTAGCCCTTTAATCCCTGGGCTTACTTAAAAGAAAGAAAACCTTCAAAGAGCTGGTCCAATGTGAGGTGACTCAGAGGTGACCCAGAACCTCCCTACAAATTCTGGTGCAGCTCTTTTCCTTGTTCAGCGTCCTTGGGTGTAATCCTGGGCAAGTCACAGAGGGTGTGTCCACAGCCATAGTGAGGATGGAGATGTCTCCAGCACTGCTTCTCAGCATCTAGTCCTCTTCCAACAAGACCTGTTGAAAGTCTGAGTTGAAAAATAGTCCAGGCTGAGAACAGCCAGCCTCATGTCTGTGAGCATGAGCTGTCACTGCTGCACGTCACTGTGCCAGACAGAGGATGAGGTTAGGTCAGCGCTAGCTCAGGGAGCTCTGCACTTGTGCTGCTTCAGACAATCTACTACTTTACTTCCTTAATGTCTCTCTGCTCTGGCCTCCCTCTGTAAAAAGATCAATTTCCCTTCTTCCACGAAGTCTTCCAAAGATAAATTCATTGATGTGTGTGATGCAGGCAGCTGCTGCAGTACTGGAGAATTATTGATGTATCTAAGGGTTTTAGATCTAGATGATTGCTAGCTGAAACTTGTCTTTAGAGAGCCAGGAATGCTTTTAGGTCCTTCCTAGCAAAAGTTCTGGTGTTCATTAGAAACCGGTGGTTTACGTATTTTAAATAATTGTTTAAAATAATTCCTGTCCATTAGAAATATGTAGGCCATAGGCAGCATTATCTGACAGCCGCGTGCACTGTATTGCCCTCAGCCCTGCCAGCTCCGCTCCATCGGCCAGGCACTCCGCAGCGGTGCAGTGCCTGCTAATGATGACAGCGCTGTATCGGTGGCATTGCACAGCCTTTGAAAAGGGTGGAAAAAAGTGTTTCTGGAGTTCATGCCATCGTATCACAATTGTTTGGAGATAATTATCGAATACACACAAGAGCAACATCTCCCCCCGCCCCCTGCAAATGAACTGTAGTTGATGTTGCGCTGTTTTGGTTTTGTTTTCTGCTTAACATTCCTTGGTAAGTGCAGCTCCTCTGAGGCTTGAAGTGAGACAAAACTGAACCAAAGTGACTTTGTTTTCTCTGTGTAAGAGGACGGACACTGAGTGATAATGACATATTTTGCGTGTGAGCAGCAGGTGCGAGACCAAATGTCTACTGCGGATTAAAGTAAATATGATTTTTTTTTTTCTATATTTAACTGATATGTGACAAAGAAACAATGTTTAAATGTCACTTTCCATGGGTTTTTTGTGTGTTTGTAATTATACATTCTAATGTGCCAAGTACCTACTCACTGAAGTTCAAATTTACATAGTAAAGTTGTGCATAACAAGACAAACAAGATACAGTCTAGCATTCATCTCCATGCATCTGGGCTGCCTCCACCCAGCAGTTACACTACCAACAAATGAATGTTTTCTGCTTTCTTGAGTTCACATAAATAGCTGTAAATTCCTATAATTAACTATGATAAGTCACTCCCCGCTATTAAAACAAAGACGTGTTTGTTTATTGGTCATACTTGCATCCACCACTCTTAACATTACAGTGTCAACTGATGTTTTTTCACTGTGTTAAACAAAGCAGAAATATTCCTGTTGGGCAATGCCAGAGTCCCAAGAGCAGCCTGCGGAGCAGGAGCACCGGGCCGTTGCCTGCTGAATGCTTCACTTCACTGCCGATGGCTCTTTCTGCTTCTTGCCCCTGACCGCACCCCCTCCAAAAGACGGTAGCGTTTACGGGACAGCTAAGGCACTTGGAAGCAGAGTAGTAAATGCAACTGAGATAGGAGGATGAGCAAGTTATTCTGGAGCCTGAAAATAACTCAGTTCCATCTGAATTTCCCTGTGTCAGGCTTACATTTAGTCATAGGTTATTTGTGGTGAAGCTCATCCAAATTTGACTGCCAAAATTTTTTTCTGACATTCAACTAGATTGGTAATGATATCAAAAAAATGTTTGTGACTCTTTTCTGCTGAAATCTGATTTGGGTTTTGGGGTGTCTTTTCTGACTTTGTTTGTTTGTTTGTTTGTTTGTTGGTGTTTTGATGGGGTTTGTCAGGTTTTGCTTTTTGAGGCTAGGAGCACCAACTTGTGACCCAGAACCTCACATTTCTTCTCAGTTATATTTTAATTATAAGCCCACTCTTGGTACTTAATAGAAACTTTGCTTCAATTATTTCTTACATCCGTTGTCTTCTGTATGCTAGGGGCTCTGCTCAGGTTGCCTCTGCTATGGCAGGACATGTTTTTCACAGCTTTTAACGTCTCAGAAGTAATACATTGCAAGAGGTGCTGACCACACAACTAATTAAGGCACCCAAATTACAACTCCCATTAAATACTGTAAAGGCGGGGGCAATGGGGTAGGAAATTTAACAGTGACAGTTTTGTTTGACATAAATTTTCCATGGAGAAGTATTTCGTAAGTTATGTTGAGTTGGAAAGCTGGTCATGTATCTGTCTCTGCATGGGAACAAGATCTGTGTTCTACAGATTTCTCAGGAGTGGATGAGCAGCAGTGGGAGAATGTTGGTAGCTAGAAATGGAGGTCCTTCTCTGCTCTGGCTTCTCTACCATCTTCTTGCCAGCATGAGAGCCTGTCAGATGTGTTACAAGTGTTTGTCAAAGACTTGCTCTTTAGAGAAAATAACTCTTAACACTGGACTTTGTATATGCTGCCCAGAAGAGCATCTGAAATAGCAAAGATGCTCAGAAAGTGCATTGATTTGGGGCTACTTATGGTTTCGTGGTTGTTCATCATCAAGAAAGGATGAAATTATTTTCTTTTAAGCTGGTTTCTTTGGAAAGTAAAAATAAGTCTTTCCCTTAGGTTTTAAAAGCAGGCTATATGTAGCTGCTTCCTTCCTTCCTTATGGATTTTGTTATACATAATTACCATGCATGAACAGCACAGCACATGGATTATACAGCAAATTCTGTTTTAGCCATGCAAACTCCCAGTGACACTGTGGGCTCTAACAGCTGTGAAGATGTGATTACAGACTTTCGTGTTAATATTGGGTGCCTTAAAAACTGCTGAAGCTTGTTCCCAGGTCAGCATAACTAGAACAGACTAGCTAAGACTTCACTAAAACAAAGAGGTGGTGTAGAGGATTTTCTGTGAAAAATAGAGAAAATGAAAACTATGAAGTTTATTATACCAAGTTGCATATCACTCCTAGACACTCAGACTCTCCTTATCACTTGGCTTTTTATGGTAAGTTATTGGTGTTGTACTTATATGGATATTTACAGGTTCCAGCCTAGTTCTGGCCTCACGGTATTAGATGTTGTGGATAATATGTGGCAAGAGACATAATATGTTGTAGAATTTTGAATAAAGATAAAAGACAGAAGACAAAACCATAGTTCCCCATCTAGGCTGAGGAACTGAGGTGCAGGGAGAGGCAGTGGCTTGGTCCAGCCCAGCCCTAAAGGCTCTGGCGACCAGGATTGCTGCTGGAAGGTGGCTGGCTCGTGACACCCTGTAGTGGGCAGAGTGAGCATGTGGAGCTCAGCCTGGAGCCCAATAGGTTGTTTTTAAATAGACCTAATCCTCCTAAAATAAATGTAGTCTCCTCTCCTGCTTCTCTCTAAAAAACATATTGATGGATCAATGGAATTTTCAGCTGTAAATTTTGCCTTTGGATAAAAACATTCAAAGGGGTTGTTTAGAATTTCTGGCTTTTATTTTAAGTCCTAGTTTCATATTCTTTCCAGGAGGGAGAATAGAAACATGACAGTTAGGGAACATGAGCCTTTTTCTTCTCTCAACTCTAGGCTTGCCCTGGGACCAGCCTATTTTACATGAGCGCAGTACAACTGTTAAAGGAAGAACTAAGAAAAAGGCCAACAAACAATAGAGCATAGCAAAACCCCACTTAAAATATTACAGCTTAAAATACCGCAGAGCCTCGTTTGTCTGTAATCCTGCTCTATTTAATGGAACCCCTTGTGTCCAATTCACCTTATATTTTTATTAATCTTTGTGATTTTCCCTAATGATCCTGTTATAAAGACATCACAGCACATGGCACAAGGACAACTCACATAAAAAGTTAAGAATGCATTTAACTACCAACCATTGATTAGTGGTCTTGATGAGCTTAAATACTGCCTGGCAAAGGCTTTCTATCAAATTCATTTGGCTGCAAATGCATTAAGCTTAATGAAAGTCAAGATTTGTGTATATATGAATACTTCTTAGAGGAGGGGCCCTTGCCATGAGGTTATGAGCACTTGCTATCCAGGCTTCTGCCCCAGTGGGAAGAGGTGGCAAATGGCAATGTCTGTGACCCATCAGAGCTCTGACCCAATTCCCATTCTGCTTAGTTTGCTATAAATCAGGAGAAACACCACTGGCATCAGGGAAATGGTGCTGGTACTGGTCTTGGTAGTCCTTGTGATCCACAGAGGTGGAGATGGAAGACATTATCTGTTGATCTGCATCTTGGAGATACAGCAGCAGGCTGGGGGCACTCTATTTTTTTTCCCAGATCATGGAAGAATTCAGTGGCAGAATCAGGAACTGAGGCCTAGTCATAATAAAAGGCTCCACCAGACCTCCCCAGGAGCTCAAGTGGGATGTGTGTAATGTGTCAGATGCTCTATGGTAATCACACAGAGCACTGTGTGGTGAGCAAGAGGGTGTTGTCCTTCCTATGACAATCATGCTGTGACAGTGCACCAAATGACATCCTGCTGTCTGGGAATATATGTGGAAAGTTACTGCAGAGCAGGAACATGCTGCAAGCCTGTGCATTAGCCGTCCATGAGGAGGTACCATGTTCATATAGCCAACCTCCTGCTCACAGGTTAACCACGAGCATCATTTCCCAGTGTTGTTTTATACTTTGTGAAATTTCTCAGTCACAATATCACAGAGTATTAGGGGTTGAAAGAGACCTTGGAGATCATAGAGTTCAACCCCAACTGCCAGGCAGGATCATAATCGTAAGTATAATCTAACACAGGTCACAGAGAAACACATCCAGGCGAGTCTTGAAAATCTCCAGAGAAGGAGACTCCACAACCCCCGTGGGAAGCCCGTTCCAGTGCTCTGTGACCCTTACTGTAAAGAAGTTCTTCCTCATGTTAAGGCAGAACCTCTTGTGT
>JAOEGS010000875.1:0-18658 GCA_025447755.1 Corythornis vintsioides | reverse complement strand
AAAAAAGGGAAAAAAAAGGGAAAAAAAAGGGAAAAAAAAGGGAAAAAAAAGGGAAAAAAAGGGAAAAAAAAGGGAAAAAGGGAAAGGGAAGGAAGGGCCACTCAATAAGTGAGACAGAACTTAAGTTAACTGGTATTCAGATACTATAAACTTTGCCACATGTGTTTTTAAACTGGGAGCTTCAGATTCGAGACTGAAACATCAAAACCAAAAAAGAGGTTCAGGACGTGAAAACAGAGCTAAAATCTAAGATAATGATCTGATTATAAGCTTTTTGCTGTTTGTGATTTGTCTTTTTATTTCCCCTCTCCAGTTTTGCTTCATTTTAAAAGAAAATTGGTGGGAGCTCCCACATGACTATGCTCCTCCTTCCTTAGAAAACACTTCACCTGAATTTCTGAAACAAAACTTGGGGCTAGTGAAGTACAGCACTAAAAATACTATTTGGTGGGTCATCAGATAGATGTGAGAGAAGATAAAACTGTCCATCAGAAAAGAAATCATTGCTGGTAGGCAAAACCAACCTGCATTACATTCACAAGAGTTTTGCAAAGAAATGAAACGTGATCTTTTGGCAATGACAAGCACTTGAAATGCCAGGAGCTGGTGTATGTGAATGGTATGGCAGGCATTCAAACAGAAGAGTTCACTTCACTAATACAGCCAAAAAATCAAAAAAAGCCAAGCATGCTTTAATAGAAAGAATGCATTCATTGTGGCAGAGCTGAATGCTTTGCACTGTGCTTCTCTTAAATACCTAGAGGTGGTTCTGGGGATATACCAATGCTCTGTAACAAAGCTTCTGTCTCTCTTCTTTTGCGGTCTAGGTCAGAATCCTCCTGAGCTGGCTCCTTCTTTTGCTGTAGATCAGCCTGAGTGAAAACAAACCAGAAAAGTTTCATCCACATATAATCAGCTTGAGCAATTAAGTGTGTAGAAAACATTTATATGCACCACTGATTAGGTATGCTTTGAAATTCTCTTAGATATGTTTAGATAATTTATAACTTGGATAATTTATACTGTATATATCAGTAACAATATTATTCCCTGAATGGATGAGAAAACTGATCTTTGCAAGGATTTTTACAGCACACTGATGGAAATTCTCTGTCTTGGATGAAAATTATTCAGCTAATACAAAAGCTGACCAAAGAATAACAGGTATCATTACCCCAAATTAAAATAGCCCCTTCCTACTTCCTCCAGGATTAAGAAATAAACTTCCATTAGACTTCAGTGTTGTATCTTAATAGCCTACATTTGATCCCAAGCACTTGATGGCAATAAAAAAAAAAATTCTGTTAAACTACAACATCTAACAGGAGCAAAGGAAAGGACTAACATGACTAAAATAGGATTTTGGCAGCCATGGGCACTAACAGCCAAAATTAATGGTCCACAAGACCCCTCCCTCTTTGCTTAGGTATCTATACCTCCTTGGAGCTTCCACACATTATCCTCCTCCCCCTCTGGTCTACTGGGACCTAGAAACAGGAGGAACAACATCTGCATTAGCCAGAAATCCTTATATTCAGCTCATCATTCCTCAGTTTAGTAGGATGGAATGAAAATACTGATACCCCAGCCTGGTGGTTCAAGCACTCTATTGAAAGAAACATGCTTGCAGCCCTTCCCTCAAGCAGATGAGGGACCTGAACCCATGTCCCACTTCATAGTCTAGTGCATTAACCAGTAATGCAAGTAAAACAAAATGCAAGTGGTCATATCTATTATTTTGTCATGTCTTAAATACAGAAATCCCAGCTTGGTTCTTATAATCAATGTCTGGAGGCATGAATCCCTACACTTTGGATCCTAAGGTTGTTTCTAACTTGGGTGATCCTCTCTAGCCTCCACACACAGAGGTTTTCCTTTCTGCTGAAACCAGAGAGTGAGGTATATGAGACTTGCACAGTGCCTCAGCCTGGTGTGGAAGTTCATGCAGGCATAACAGAAAACTAGTTTGGACACAGCCAGGAGTGTTTTATAAATATGTTTATTATAAATATCCCTGTGCTCAGGTCTGCCCATAGGCGAGCCTGAAGTATCTCACAGTCTGTTGGGTTGTAGACAACTGTTCTGCACCAGTGTACATGGCTAAGTACCTAAGGGAATGCTGGACTTCACTCCTGGAGACCATGGGGCAAGCACAGTGCACCCCAGTTAGGCACCACAGCAAACATGTGTAGAGCTGGGCATCCCGAGCTGGATCTGGCTATTGGGGCCAATGGAAAGTTCCAAGCACCACAAGATCTCCACGAGGCATAAAAGCAGAGGCAGGGGACAAAGGAAAGGACTTAATAGCTTCCTCGAGCCACTAGCTTGGCACTCTTCCCTCTAATTCATTAGCAGGCTAGTAATGAACACTGAAAATGTTCATGGTTAAAGTTCTGCTTACAGAGGACTCCCCTGGTGACTCCAGGAGCCTCACTTGGGGGTGTGCTGGTAACTGCACAAAAATGGCTGCAATGAAAAAAAGACAGCCCAAACTAGAACACTGATTTTATGGATCACATCACATTTCCACAGTAATTCCATGAAATTCATGTACAATATTAAAGTGTCAGTTTAAAAGGGAAACCAGTTATTAGTAAAGGATAACAGGTGCTTTAAACTACAGTAAGTGTTGACATTTGAAGGAAAGGAAACATAATCACTTAATGCTTCTCTGACTTTGCATGAAAATTAATATCCACTCCCTGTCAATTCTCACCTCTATTCCACTAAATGACTGAATAAAAAAGAGGTACAAATCCTTTAATGAAAAACCTAATGCATATTGTCAAGGACAAATAAACTAATATGTCAATCAAACCTTAACAGAACTGAAAGATGCACCCATGCCAGAAGATGAAAACGCAATTGCCATTATGTTTTACTTTACTGGAGAACAATAATTGTAAATCTGTTACCTTAGATAGTAATCAAACTAGTCTTCAGAGTACAAAAATACATATTTAGATTGTAATGGCTTGAAAAAAAATATGAGCCCTCTTTGTCTTTCCCCGCTCCCCACTCCCTCTCCGTTGAAGGAGAGACCAGGAAAAAGCATTGTGGCAAATCAATTTTTCTTTCTACACACACATACACATCATGTTGTCTAAACTGTTGTCATCTGACAGTGCGTTGGTTTTAAAAGCAATTCACTTAACTTTCTGGAGTAAAAATAAGCATTTTGATTTTTCAGGTTAGACTGATGTGGGTTTCAGGATCTTATTCCATGTGACAGATACCTCTGCATACACAACACCGAGATGTCAAAACCTCAGCAAGCCCCTTCTGCAAGCACGAGCTGCCTAGAAGTTGCTTTTGCATATTTACCTCTTTCTTCTTCCTTTCTTCCTCTTTCCGTTTCTTTTCTTCTCTTATCTGAGCCAAACGCTGCTTTTTGCGCTCGAGTTCTGCTTTTAAATCACTTTTGTCTGACATTTTGACTCTGCTGGAAACAAAATTATGGAAGCCGAGGTGAAAATAGAATTAAATGTTTTCTCTATTTACCAAAACCAGATATTTAATTATATCAAAAATAGTGCTACAAGTATCTATCTCTATAAATGCCGACCCATGGACTATACTTGGGTAAAAAACAGGATATTTGTTTCATAATTTGCATTTCAAGAAATGAGACCAGGATACCACCAAATATGGAATATGTTTTCAAAAAACCTTTACTAGAAAACTACCTTGGTGAAGCAAAGCCACTTTTGTCTTCTTTTATAAATAATTAATACTTCTACAGTCTGAAATTAAAGTTTTCAGCAGCTTTAGCAGCTCTATCAGACTGTAGGACCCAGATCCACAAATGGATTTCAATTTTAAGTATAAAGAACAAGACCTGCCCCAAACAGACCCATACATCTTAGACAAGTCATTATTTTACTCATAAAAATGTGATAGCTGCAGGTGCCTTGAACATCTGCCATCCCCCCATTCCACTGTCACAGCCCCATGCAACCACCAGCTCAGTCACAGTATCTTTCACTTATTCACCCCTTTGGGGAGCACCTTCAGCAAGCTATGGGCTTATGCTGCAGTGGATAAAAAGCTGCAGACAAGGCACAAAACCAGGCAACCCAGCAAACCTGAGCTTCTCTTTGAGGAAGCAGCACTTTGCTCTGCCAATGTGTGCTCAGATCATCTTTCCAAGAGGCAGGAGACACACCTAATATTCCTGATTTGACTCTAGGTACACAAACTTGTCAGAAACGTATATTCTGAGCCCCTGAAAGTCCTTACTCAACATTTAGTCTTAAAACACAAGTCTCTATAGGGCAGTGATGTGAAGTCGTCACACTCTTTGTGTTTTAAATCTCTGTCAATTTATGCTGATGTTACATGAAATGAAGAGTAGAGACTTATAAAGTCATATCAAACAGAAATAGTGCCAGGTCTCTAAATAACAGATGATACCAGTCTTTTTCTACATTTTTAAGCAGTGTTGCACAAAACTGTTACAAAACACAGATAATTTATTTTCTAATATCATAATCATTATGGACTGGCATCTAATTGTGCTGTATCAATTGGGATTTTCTTCTTAGCACTTTGTTTCAAAGACACTCCTGACTAATGCAGACATTCATGAAAGGAGTTGACTGTGTCTTTCCTATTACTTCACACATCACTGACCACATCTACCAATGCAACCCAAAATCAATCAGATCAATGGCAATGCCACATACAAACAATGGAAGTCTGTTGTTTGATGCATGGGAAATTTAAATGGCAACTCTCTGTTAATATAATGAAAACTCCACCCCCTTTACTGCTTAAGTGAGTGGAAGACAAGAGAGTAAATTTTTATGCTAAAAATTACATGGCACTTTCACCCATCATGAAATCCTCTGCACTCATCAGCTTCCTCCTCAAAATGATAAAAGCACAGTTAACTCTGATACATAAGATATTGCAAATAAAACTTTACCTGCACACTAAGTGCTATCTTGGCCCCAAATGCTTTGTTGTCTTTGCAAGCAATTTCCTTTAATGAAAGAAAAGGGTATTTCCAATCAGGAGAGGAAACCCATTCAATGAAACCAGCAGGCATAAGAGCAGGATGAAGGACACGAGAGAGGCCAACAGAGCTGTATCTGTGTGTGCATCATACCAGAGATGCTAACTTTTCCCAGTAAAACTCCCAGCAGGAGTTAAACCAGTCCACATTGTCACAGAGATTCTGCACCCAGGTACCCTGCTGTCCTTTCAAGACTTGGAGACTCAGTTCAATCCACTGCTCACCACTGGGTGCACTGACTCTGGGTGGAGTACCATAATTTCTTTATCCCTCTGTCACACTGTTCTATTCATGATATTATTTTCCAATTGAGAAAGACAAATCAAAACTCCCCAAAAAATGCATTCAGTATCAAGAAAACTAAGCAGTAGCACCTTAAACAACATTAATCTTTGCAATTAGTTTACATCAGCCAACTAATTTTCACATGACAAATACCCAGAGATGAAAACAAGCTTTTGCATGGCAGTGGAGTTAGCATTGCCTATTCCTAGTAGTGCCACTAGTACTACTCATGATTTGTGAGTCTCTCAGATGTGGCTGGAATCCCATTTGAAGTAATTTTCCTTATCTCTTACACACATTGTCATTCTGATTATGAAGTTCTCCCCTCAGAGCCTTTCAGACTAGATAGAGCTTGTGCATCCTTTTAGTTCTGCAGTTTGGCAATAGTGAGTTCCTGAATCTATGCAAAAATATGCATATGTGTTAAAGCTCATGACAGAAACCCTAAGGGTTTGGCATCCCTTTCAAGCTGTTTGTCAGATATCAATGAACAGCTTCCTGAAAATGTGTTCCCCTAATGTCAGGGAAGCTAACTTGCTATTTCCCTGATTTGAGAACCCATGGTTTAGTGCCTGGCCCCTTCTTTACAGTGAATGCACCAGTCAGGGTGATCAAATGCAGTTAGAACTTTGCACTATTTTTAACAGAACAGATCTTACGTACAACAAAGATGATGTATTAAATTTCCTCCAAAGAATAGTGCCAGAGCTGAGTAACAGAAATAATCTCTAATTACTTTTATCCAGCATATATTCTAGCCATGCCTTAGCCCCTCACACATCTTACCAACCTGCAAAATAGCTATTTATCATTTTAGCACAAATTGAACAGCACGGGTGTGTAACCACCCTTCTCAGATGTCAGCAAGTCAGCAAAGAGCAAGAAGGTGAGTGTACTTGTCACTCCACTTGGCATTAACCATGAAGTTAACACTCTGTGTTCATTACTGGGAACAAATTTCTATTAATTGCCATTCCGATTGCCAGAAGACACGCCACACAAAGAAAGATAAAGGCAAATAGTAAAAATATTTACTTTTAAGATTCTCTCTGGTGCAGAATGACAACTCAAGGCTTTTGTACCACCTAATCTTCTCCAGTTGTGGAGAAGGTATTGGTCAGAGGGAAACAGTGCAGAGCACATTTTACAGTGAAGCAATTACGTCACCTATCTAGGAGAAGGAGGACATAGGAACAAGCACACTGAACATTGCATTAAATGTAGAAATACATTTAATATATTTAATTAAGTTTGTATGCTAAAAATTCCATGGCACTTTCACTCATCATGAATTCCTCTGCACTCATCAGCTTCCTCCTCAAAATGATAAAAGCATAGTGAATTTAACTCCCAGCAGGGCAGCAGGCTAGAGAGCCCCTCCTCCAGAGAGGTGCATAATATTAGACCAATTTTTATTTTGCTTGGTACAGTTTACTGTCAAGTGACACAGTTTTAAAAGGAGAGAGGCCTCCCATGCCAGAAGGGCTTATCACCCCTGTGCTAACATAGGTTCTTGAGATGTAGTATGTGTGAACCACCTAGCACCGAGAGCACTTGCCTGCAAAAAAGAAAATTATGTCAGTGCACACTTCTTATAAACAGGAAAAGAATCTAAAACATCTCCCTCTTCTTAAAGCTTGAGGTTTTCTATATCTCCTTAAATAGCTTCTTGTCTGTATGCTGTCACTGAAAGAAACCTAAAAAAAAGAAACCTAAGTTTCCAAATCTGGTAGGAGATAAAAAAGCCTACAGGTTTTACTGCTTTTTTGGTGTTTGGAGGACTTTTTTATTCTGTTCATTCATTAGGCTGCCCTAGAGCAGAACTATTTTCATCACTTAGTAAGCCTCAAAGTCTTCCCTGTTTTGTGACTTCCTCTGTTGTCCTTTTTATTATTATCTCCATTGCAATTACCAAAGGGGTTCATTAAATACTGCTACATATGGCATTAGTCATCATATATAACTAATTATAAATAATTGATTCAATAATATGCTTCTCAAAAATAAACAGACAGCATCAAGGACTTGCAGACACTGTACATAAATCACTCATATGCCTGCAGAAAGAGACAGTTACTCTTCAGTCCAAAGCTGCAAAATGTCTTTAGTCTGAAAAGCAAAGAAAGTTGCACAACAAAGTTCATTACTTAGTGATTTTTGGTCTTAAAAAATGGGTTTATAGAGTGGGAGTGCTATTACTACTGAAACTATAACATATGGAGGTTTCTACTGGAAAAATCAATTTGTTTCTATTATGTCTCTATTTTGTGCAAACTGTTACCTACAGTTAGGAATCTTATACATTTATAAAACAGAAACAAATCACATGGTGTCTACTTAAAACTTTTACAAGTGTAAAATGTGCCTGCAAAGTATGAAACTGCACAAAGCACATCAATATCTTGGGTCTGCAAGAAACCAGAGGCAGCTGTTACCCCAGCACAAATGTGTTCTAATCCATGGTATTCATTTGAAAATAGTGTTTGAAATACACTTCAAATGGGCAAAAGGGGCTAGAATAAATTTCTAAGTAAACATATGAATAACTCTTTCCATTATACATAAGAATTTGTACTTGACTTCAAATAGCAAATACTTTTGCTACACAGGTATATTGATGTTTACAAGATTACAACCATGGGCAAATATTTATCTAGGCAAAAACTTAGCATTTGCAGTATTTTAAGGAGTCTCCTGTGTGATTAATTCAGGGAAACAGCAAGTAAAATTGGAGAGATTAAATACTTTTTGTCTACATAACCTTGAAGCAAAACAGTCAGCCTTTTTACATTGCATCTGTGTATTTATCCATAAATAAAAGCTGGTTGTTAAGTTCAGGAAATGTATCATTTTTATCTTTCAGCTTCTGAAAACTTCTAGCAGACAGCAAAGGTCTCATACTTTGTTCTGGGAAGGTTTATGAATCACAGCATCCAGAGGTTTGTTTAGTTCTATGCTTCCTCCTGGTTGCTATGCAACAGGTCAGTGCATCTCTAGCCTATTTATTTTGAGGCTGACAGGGTGTAAGTTATGTACCTACAAGTGCTCAATTATACATCCCTTCTAATCTATTACCACTTCATCTTTTTGCTCTTGTTCTATAATGGCCCTTCTACAAAATGAGTTCAGTTACAGCAGAATGACAGGATCCCTACAAAGCAGCATATTTCTATTATGTCTCTATAATATCACTGCTATTGCCCATCCTTCTGGCACCAGGCATAGTGTCATTGAAGCATCACATTCTCATCAGCCCATTCTCTCATGCTCCCTTAGCCTCTTAAATTTACCATGACCTTTCCAATTCCAACAAGCATAGCTCCATGGAAGAGCCATCAAGGTTGAAAAGAACAAGCTTAGAATTGACTTACTGGAGCTAAGTAAGAAACAGAAGATGTTTCAGCTAGGATTAGAATGAATTTAAGTGCTACACACTAAGAGGTGACACTAGCAAAGCTGATGCACCAAATACACTTCATTATATTGAATTCCACTGACTCCCTATAACATCTCAAAGAAAACTAGACATTAAATAGGTCTTTTTCAAGTGTCTTGGATTTTCCTTCAATAAGCATTAATGAGTACAATTATAACTGCACAATTACCTCAAATGTGGTGGTAGGAGATGCTCCTCAATGCTGCAGCCAATGGTGATTTGTATCTCCACAGTAATCCTACCCCAGTTATGAAAATAGTGTGGTTTTAACTAAACAGCCAATTGCACACCTGACAACATTCTGATCTTGTAGAATACAAGATCTCTAAGTATTCTTGGTCAGTTCCTTCTCTATCAGCTTCTGGTTCTGTTGTCTTTTATTGTTTGGCTGCAGTAAAATGCAGAGGTCCATATCTGGCTGGGAATGGATGTAACACAATTCTGAGTCTGTGATTCCACAGTCCCAGCACATTAAATGGTGTTACTAGTTGTGCTATGTCAGCTTCTGTGAATTTCCCAGCTTGTTTCAGAAAGGAACCATAGCACCTAGCAGCATAGTATAAAAAAGGTTGTTGAGATTCAAAGATAACCAAATGCAAGCTATAAATCAGTAAGAATTTAGAGATGGATAATGTGAGAAGGATGACAGAATCTAATCCTCAAGCTACAGGTCACATCTAGAAAAAAAAAAGAGATCTGCATTTCATATTTCTGATTTAAATTTATTTTCTACATCCTTATATAACACTCAGATTTCAATGATATGTGCTGCTACCATTGATATCACCACTTCTTAACCTATATAAAATATCTGGTTCATCATAACAATACCAAAGTGCCTCCCAGGAGTGTATTTCATGGCTAAGACCTAATGCAGAATTTCACTTCAAGATGTCTGCTAGCCTCTCCTGAAGTGGAACAAAGACACATTTTTCTCCAACCTCTAAAAGTTGCATTAAAACATTTATTTCCACTTCTTATTGGAAGTAAAACTGACCCTTCTGACTCTTCCACCTTCCCTCTGAGATAACCCCAGTGGTATAGAGCAAGCAACCTGATGCTTGAAGCCATTTACCCAAAGATGAAAAATACATCTTAACCCAGTTATGACAACTGCCAGCCAGACATCAAAGAACAAACTATGCTGCTGACATACAGGTTTTGCTGGAAGACTTATCCAGATATCATTTCTTTTTTTAAAGCAAAAATATGCTTTGAGGCCGACGTTTGTAAGGATGTAATTAGGCTAAAAATATTACACATTGATTTCATCTTTGAAGTCAATACACCTAAAGATTTAAAAAGCAGGGAAGAGCCCTGTATCTCATATGAGGTTCTTATCATTTTTAAGGAAGCAAAGTGGAAGAAAAAAGACTACCATTGCCTTTGTATTTCCCAGGGCTTCCTAAGCTGTACTAACAAGCAACATGAATGATCAGAGCTAGCCTTAGCCAATCATCCCTGTTGATCCACATCACTGGAAAAAGATAGGCCCAGATAAAAAGAGGAGATGATAAATACAGATGTCTAACAGTGTAATTTAAAGGACATATGAAGAACTGCAAGGAATACAAAGATAAGAGAGGGCTAAGAACCAAGAATCTACATCTTCCATTTATCATTTTATTCAAACACAAGAAACAAAGTATTGGGGTTTTTCTTTGTTTGAATTTTGTTTTGTTTTAGTGAATTTGGAGGTTTGGGGTTTTTTTGTCTTGAGAGGACTGAAACCTATCTCCCTGTGGTGACTGTTGGCTAAAGGGTAAGAAAGACTAGAGGAGTGGACATTCCATTCTTAACCATTGAAGCTATTTTCTATTCATTTATTTTCTGCAAAGATTCATTGGACCAGAAGAATCAGATGCAAGAGTGAACATTAGTCCCTAACCGAGGCCCCTGGATTCTAGTCATTGTTGCAGGGTTAGTTTATATTATATGCAATGACTGTTTAGTTTAAAATACAATGCTGTATTTAGCAGTATTAGTGTCTGGAGCCTCTTTCTTGCTGGGTGCTTGAAGCAAGATGCTGGAAGAGTCCTTTCTCTTTTTTTTTTTTCCACATGCTCTATTGTGCCCAACTTTTTTTCTTCACTGGCAAAGATTGGGATAGTACTTCCTGCAGATGGCAAGTAGCTTGCTGACTAGAACACAGATAATGGCAAGAATCTCTTTAAGCAAAGGCAAAAATTGCCAGAGACTCCTTTACCTTAGGGGACTTCCATTAAAACCAGAGTGCACCAAAAGAGGGAACATATGTTATAAAGAATAGGCTGGATGGTCACATATAGAGGGTCAATAGGTCAATGTCCAGATGGAAACTGGTTATAGGTAGTGTCCCTCCAGGGTCTGAGATGGAACCAGTGCTAATATCTTTCTCAGTAACACAGTGGGATCAAGTGCACCTTCAACATGTTTGATGACACCAAGCTGAGTGCTGCAGCTGACATGCCATCCACAGGGACCTGGAAAGCATAGCCAGATGCCAAAGGAGGTGATTCTCCCCTTCTACTCCACTCTGGTGAAACCCCACATGGAGTACTGCAACCAGCTCTGGACTCCAAGTCTCTCAAGAGAGAACCAAGGAGGACCTAGGAGTAAGCAGGTAATACAGTTAGCCCTCCAGCAAAAATGAGCATTATGTGGTAGGAGAAAGCACAGCAGTCTTACTGCTTTATAGATATACACAGTATTGTAAGAAAAATAATTAAAAAACCTGCGAGGCTACTGATTTTAATTATATTTATGCCTAGTTCATCACTTAGTCTAGTGAGATCTGAAACTTTCTTGGAAAGAAAACATAATTAAACTTTAAGAACGTTAATTAAAATTTTACTGAATCAATACTGTGGAGGCATGATATTCATTTAAAGACTCCAAAATCAATACTAGTGTACCAATGGAATATTGCATTATATTACATTTTTGTTCAAAACCACTCATATATTTCTATGGCAATGTAGCTATCTCTAGGTTTTACTTCCTGTCCTCTGGCTCATTAAAAAAAAAACCCAATAAAACCCATTAGGTGTTATGTACATAAAAGAAGGGCTGCTGTAAAATGTGTGGGGAACATAAGTAGTAAGCTTACATCTTTTTTTTTTCCACCTTAGCCCTCTCCAGAGAATATAATTTACTGTCATCTTTTGAGTTCTGTGCTTTAAACATATGAAAAAAAACCCCAAACCTGAAGATCTATAATTTTAATCATCAGATAAAAATAATACTGATGTTGCACAGGGTGTTTTTAATATATTTGTAGAGGCCCATAAAGGCTGAGAAACTCTCTCTCCTGTGTTTTCTTGCTATCAATCAACTTCCTGTGAGAAAGAAAATATTGTGGGAAATAATGGGACCGTTTTCTCACGGGCTCTTTCAGTACAAACAAGAGAATGGCATCGTTGGTTGTTTTTTTTGTCTCCAGTACAATACCCTCCTATCCCATCTGCACAATTTTTTTTTCATTATTATTACTACTATGGAGATAGTGAAAGGCAGGAGTACAACATTCACAGGCTTTGCCAAGTGAAGCAGATTACGTACATGAATAGCTAACTGCACACTGGGGGGTATGATTTAGGTCAAATTTCTTGTTTCATTCCAAAAGCTTATAGATTTTTTAAGCTATTCATTGTTTAATGCACCACTCAACTCCCAAACATACATACAACATGAACTATCTTTTTCAGAACATACAACATGAACTCTGTGTTTTGCAGAAGTAATTTATGTTCCTAAGCAATGAAGACTGGCAGAAGTTGATGTCTGTAACAAACTGCTATGAGTAACAAAGCTCAATAAGCAGAGCTCAAAAGGGACAGTGAAAATAAGAATTAATCTCAAACTGAGATCTGAAGTCCTTCAGGATTATGATACAAAACACCTTCTGGTTCAGCAACTGCTCAAAATGTAACTAGAAACTGATGGAAAAAAAGAGACAAACAGTCATACAATTTGGAATAGTGTGACTAATGGAAATGGGGATTCTTTTATATTAAAGACAAACATGTATTATGAAGCAAGTCACGTGAGTTTAAATAGTCCCACACCTTTGTTTGTGCTTTGAGGAACAGAGCAGAAATTCTTTTAAATGTTTAGTCAGTGAAACAGACCTTAAACCAGCACAGACAGGTTCAAATACAAGGAAACATACTAGAGAGCAATCACAATTGTTGGTTGGCTTGTTGTTGTGGTTTTGTTTGGGGTTTTTTTTGTTTGTTTATTTTCTGTTACTCTGTTTTGTAATATTTTAATTTCTGAAAATATACAATAGCAATGACTTGAAATGTCTTTGCCCCAATTACCAAGTGACCTGGTAACCACTCAGAACCTAACAGTGGTGGCCTAATGTGCAAAGCACAAAACAAGGGCATGCCTTGAATAGTATGGATTTAATACCTCTGTCTCTGCACTTTAAAAGCTAAGATCTGTGATAATGGATACAGAATGGAAGGGTTGAACAGTTTAAAGCCAGAGACACCCATACGTTCTCCCCATGTGGTCTAGGACCTACAATGATCAGCTTTCAAAGGTAATGTAACATAGTCTGGAAGATAGTTTTTTCTGACAAAATCAGCCTGAAAATATTAGAATCGAGCATAAAAAAAGGCTTGGAAATATTAAAATAAATAGATAAGCAATATATCCTCCATTATATTTCTTTATGTTTAATCAAACTAGGCACTTTTGTACTTTTACCTTTTATAATGCCCCATTGTTTGAACATAAAGCACCCAGCCTCTGATAGACTGAATTGAAAAATTAATAATTGAAGACTACGATTTGGAATTACTTCTAGAACACCACAGAGAGAGGGAGAAAAGAACAAATAAAACCAGTTCTATCCCAGGAAGAGAAGACAAAAGGGAAGGGAAGAGTGGTGAGGAGCATACATGTTGGGAAGACTGGTATTGAGGACATGAGAACAGGTTAAGTCTCAGAGAACAATAGCAAGAAGGAAAAGATCTGTGAAGAGGAGAAGATACCACTAGGGAAAAAAAAAATTTAAAAATTGCAGCTATGTCTTTAAAAGATTCCATTGGTAATTGTTTTCTGCTGTGTGGCAGTAAATGAGCCCTCACTCTGCTGAATTACTCATTAATTATTCTAGGGCCAAGAAGGGACAATCAGGCAGCACCTGGGGAATACACATGGTAGAACTGCACTGCTCCAGAAGGGTTCCAGGGGGTTTGTTCCTCAGGCTGATGTAACCTGTCAGGCAAACAGATCCACCTGCATCAAAGCAGAGCTAAATATGAAAATAAGGTAACATGTACTTTAAGATTAACAGCCAAGAGTCATCCAATCAGCAATTATTCATCAGGTAGGACACACAGGTCAAAGCAGCCATTACACAAGACCTCACCTAAAGTCTGTTAAGTCAGTACAAAGACTCTCATTGGCTTTGATAGACTTTAGAGATTTCTTGTGGCTTTCAATGTACATAGGTGACCCTGCCATCACTCCAGGGGCTAGATTCACCCCCAGAGAACTTAAAAAGAAACTCCTATTACTATCAGCAGCAACATGGCCAAGACCTCTGCCCTTAAAACTTCAGCTTGGAGTTAAGGGGTGGCACACACAAAACACTTCCAGAACTGTGATTCCTGCTCTGTGCCTTCTGCTGCTGCAGCACACACCCAGATCACAGTGTCACAGAGTATTAAGGGTTGAAAGGGACCTTGGAGATCTTCAAGTTCAACCCCTCTGCCAGGCAGGATCACACCATCTAAAATGCTCACCTGAATGCTTTTGTCTCAAAAGGAAAAGCAGTAAGTGCTGAAGAAGCATGGCAAACAAAGGAAGAGGGGGCATCATTTTAATCTCAGGCTGATCTGGGACATCCTGGGCTCTCACAGATGAGCAGAGGTGTCTTGTGTCCATGAGAACTAGTGGCTCTGATAGCAGTCTGCTGCTTCTCAGCTTCCTGCAGCTCCTGCCATCTGCCTGGAAGTAGCCATTTCCCAGAAAACTTGGCAAGATGACACCACCTAAAATGAACAGTATTGAGGAAGCAAGCTCATGTATACTGTATACTGCCTTCTTTTGAGTGCTTGCAGATGGCCAAGTGAACAACAGCTCCCAACGTCATGTCTGACTAAAAAGAGCTAGCATGGATTTACACAGATAATTGCCAAGTAGCAAAAGGGACACACAGCATCTGAGGGTTAGATTAAGCCAGGGCCTCAGTCTGCCACTGAAGCTTTTCAGACACCTTTTTTTTCCCCAGATTTTTCAAATTTTCTGGTTTTTAAGCAGTATCATTCCTGAATTACCATTTTCTTCTGCTTACATAGGTCAGCTGGGTGGAAGACCATAGGATTCCTCATCTGGAAAGCAAGCCTCCTTACAGACACATAAATGTGTGCTCACCTATATAACTTCATTGCTCAGATGAGCTCAAATGAGCTGGCAAACTGGCAAAAGCACAGGTTTATTAATACAAGACTCATCTACACTAAGAGCACTTTGCCAGCATACTCCATCAGTATTCCTTCCAGAATACGTCCCTTTTACATGCACACTACATCTATAGTCATTATGGTTGGTTTCATTTAAGGTATTTAAAATAAAAATACGAAAATAGCAGATGAGTATTGCACTGAGCTCACAATGTCTGGCCATAGATGCAGAAAACCTGAGATCCTAACTCTGCAGATGAGAATTTCCCCATGAACCTCTGTGAGGATTGCAGTGTTGGATCCCTCTAACTGCCCTGAAATGAAAGCCTATGGATAGGATAAGGAGGATCTTTCTGTTAACATACCAACACCAAATTGCAGCTTGTTTTGGCACTATATGTCAGTGATTCTGGAAGATTCCTAATTACTGCTACTGTTGTTGGTCAAACCAAGCCAAAGGAGCTCAACAGGGCACTCAAGGCATAGCATTACCTACAAACCTAAGTAGTCCTAGAAGAGACTGTGAACATATTTTAAACCTCTGTAAGAAGAAGCAAATTGAGAAGCTGAAAGATACCCCGGGATTACTCAAATCATTAGCACACATTGGTGAAGTTTTGAGCTTTTCTATACACTTTTGGTTTTCTATTTCACTCCCTTTTCACCTCATTGTCCAGTACCCTGCAATGGTGAGACTTCTACCAGAATCCATTGCATCCAGCTCTATTTAGTGTTCTCCCTCTCTTCCTGCAGATTGGAAAACTGATGGCAATAAGGAAGAATTCTTGAAACCTATCTTACAAAAGACAAGGAGATGAAGAGACTCAATCTGTTGATCTATTTGAAAAGAAAGCAGGTAAGTTCTTGTTTCATCATTTATGGTTCCTACATCAAAGACTGCTGCTGAAGTAGGGCTTTTTATCTATGAGAGGCATTAACAGGAACCAGGAAGCTGAAGCTGGAAAATGACAAACTGGAAAACAAACAAATACATTTCACTAAAATGAAAAAAATAGCCACTGAAAGGCATCACAAAGGAGGGCAGCTCACTGCCCTTCCTTCTATAGAAAGAGCTGTAAGGTCAGCTTCTTAATTTAAAATCTGCAGGGTACAAAAGAATATTTGCCTGACTATTCTTTGAGTAGCCTGGCTTCCAAATTCTCAGTAATCACTGCATGCATAGGGTGTGGTTTGCTGCTCCTTTAAAGGTTCCTCTCTTAAACTGTGGATAATGCAGCACTACTGCAGTTAATACATTTTTAGGGTAGATTAACTTGAGGCAGAGTTGTTTAGAACTAGAAGAACACCTAAAGAACACCTTGGACCTTCACATACCAAGGAAGAGGATAACAAGTCCCAATCCTCAATATAATCTGTGCACAGCAAAGGCAGCCCAGAAGAGGCAACACAACTTCTATTTTCATGGACTATAACTGGATGGTTTTGTGAAAATAAAACGGTTATCAGAGCGAGCACTCCCATGGGCAAAGATCTGGGTTCAGGCCTAATATTTCTGTTGAGGAAAACCATTCTTGCTAAGAAATGCTACACAGAAATTACAGAAGAAATTTTATCTAATCTGTACTAAGGGTAGAGACTGTTACTAGAGCTGTCCTCTCAAATGGAAAGAAAGTAAAATGAGGAACTTAAAAGAATCAGAAAACCAAACATGTAACTTCTTCCATGAATGTAACAAGAATAAATGAGACACTTCAACAAAGCCCTTTAGTAGCAACAGAAACCAAATTCCTTGGTGCCTCTGATAATACCATCTATCAGGAGATACATGGTCCTGGGATTTGGATTTCCATTCTGAAACAGGTTCTACAGCACTGTGCTTCAGGATATTTAGAGCCATTTCAGAGGTAATGTCCTGATATAGAAGAGCTGACAAAACCCAGTATGTCAGGACAAATTAATTACCAGGTGCAAGTGCCAAAGCCATATGCCAACTCCATTTCAGGCCTTTCCATATCATTCCCCCTATAACATCACATAGGATTGCTTGGTCTGCTGAGAATCCTTACTCTCTATGTCTTTATAGTTGAAATTTGTACTTTCTACCAATGCCAATACTGGCAGAAAAACATACTTTGTTCTGGTCAATAAAACAGGGGCTTTGTCTAGGAAATATCTAGGGACCTTACACTCTCTGCTGACCTAGAGGGACTGTTATCCTTTTGACAGTGTATTACAATGGACTACTAGCAAAAAAAGGCCTCTCACTGCTTCCCTCCTTCTTTCATCCTTCTAGGGAATTACCTCAGGAAGGGGAAAAGCTCTCTTCTCCATCTGTTGTCGTCATAGACGAGTAATACCGTTGCTGCTCACGATGTGCAAAGAATTAAAGATGGGAAACTTTTTCCCACTCGCCTTTGCTTTTAAGCTCTCGGCGCTGAGCCACGAACAGCAGCCGCTGCCAGGGGGACCCCCGGGGACCGCAGCAGGTGCTGCCGAGGCCGGCGGAGCTCTCCGCAGCCCTCCCCTCCCGCTCCCTCCTCGGAGCCGAGCTGTGGCGTGGAAAAGCCCACGCCCCAGCGAAGGGCAGCCGGTTGCTGGGGGGATGCTCGCTAACCCGGCTCCTCCGCCGGCCGCCCCCGGGCTCCGCGGCCGACGCGCATCTCCAGGAGCATCCCTCCCTTCCTCCCCATCCCTCCACCGCGGCACGGCCACGTCCCGGCCTCGTCTCCTCCGGCGGTTGCCTTACCTCCGTCGGCGACCGGGAGATGCGGAGGTCCTCCCGGTGCCTTGCAGCCCTCAGCAATCCCCCCGCCGCTGGCGACTCCCCGCTATCCCTCCCCAATGGCCGCTGCCCGCCGTGCCGAGCCGTTCCGTGCCTCGCTGCTGTAGCAGGACCGCTGCCGCCGGCTGAATGTGCTGTCTCACGCTGCCCAGGCTCCTCCCGAGAGCTGCTGCTGCTGCTGCTACCGCCTTCCTCCTCCTCCTCCTCTCCCTCCGCCCGCACGCCCCCAGCAGCGACACCCGCAGCGCGCAGCGAGCCCGGGGCGGGGCTGCGGGGAGCGCGGGGCAGGTGGCGGCTGCGGGGCCTCCCCGGGAGAAGGAGGAGGAAGAAGAAGAAGAAGAAGAGGAGGAGGAGGACCTTGCTGTCACCCCTGGGTGTCTCCCCGACACCAGCGCAGGATTCCCCCCTGCAGCAGCCTAGCTGGCAGCGGCACGGCAGCAGGGATGCTGGCGAGCAACAGTTTCACCACTAGCCCCACCACAGACGAGCTTTCGCCACCACTGCTGCCCGAGCATCCCTGGCACCATCCTTGTGGCACCAGCCACCAGCGTAGCGATGGCCATTAACCCTTTAAAGTGCCTAGATATCGCCCTCATCCTAATTTCACCATCACCCTCACTGCAGTCTCACTATCGCCATCACAGCAAACAAACATCAGACAGGACAAGAGGCAATGGGAGCAAATTGGAGCACAAGAGGTTTAGGGGAAACACAAGGACAAACTTGTTCCCAGTGAGGGTGCCAGAGCCTGGCAGGGGCTGCCCAGGGAGGTTGTGGAG
>JAOEGS010000872.1:0-20285 GCA_025447755.1 Corythornis vintsioides | reverse complement strand
TTTCAAATACAATATGTAAGAGAAGTGTCTTAAGCATATTAATCCTTTTTTTCTTTAAGTGATATGGGTATTTAGAGTATGAATTGTCAAAGGTGGGGTTTTTTTATTATTTGTTTTGTTTTGGTTTTTTTTCTGTAGCTATCCAGAGAGATGATTAGTAGAATTTGGAAAGGCCTTAAATTAGGTACATATTTCACCATTGATTAAAAGATTTTAAAAAAATAGACTTTTCTTGCTGTTTTTAATGACATTCTTTAAAATGTCTTTAATTAGAAAGAAAAATGCAGAAATTTAAAACTGTATTATCTAGGTAGTATTGAAAAAAAATACTCATTTACAAAAAAGCTTTGCAGCTGCATGAGTAGGCTATAATCTGAAGATACTGAACTAGGTATTTTCAGAAGGTTCATCCTTCTTTAATTCAGTGGATCTGAAAAGCAGAGCTACTCTAAAAGGTCATAAAAAGAAAAGAGCTGTTTGGGAACAATGATCACATGTTATAGATATCATGCCAGACTGATAGGTAATGTAAATCTCTACTGCTAATTTACAGAATTTTGGGTAAGAATACTTGCTGAGAGTCTGACCCAGAATATACTCACCTGATACATTTGTATAAAGACAAAGTGCAGGAAGATGAATGGTGTCCCTGACACCACATCATTTGAGCCAAAGGACTATCTTCAGTATATGGCTGGATGATTGTTAATGGCTCTATTTACTTCTTGAACAAGCCACACAATTAGGTAAAAGCCACAAACCACACACACACACAAGTGAGTGGTCTGGGTATTTGTTTTTCCCCAGCAAAGACTGCTGCTGTATAAATTATACATGCACACAACATTTAACATTTAACATTTTGTGTAATAGGGATTGGCAAAATAAAGGATCTGTAATTACACCATCTAAAATTAAATCTATTTTTGTCATTAACAAGCAGTGCTATTTTAGTCCAAATGTCATTGCAGAAAACTAGCAAATAGAATTCTTTTGATGAAGGAAAACTGTTTTCTAGGACCATATACATTGTGCATTACAGAGCTCCCAACCCACGTCTCACCTTGATGGCTTCTACAGAATCATATTTATCCAGTTTGTTGATGTGGTTGGTAATGCTGGTATTTAGAGGAGCTGGTGACACTGGATGGATGACAGTGGCATCGTGGGACTGTTGTTGATATCGTTGGCAATAAGTGTAAATGAGCAGGGTAAGAAGGCAACCAAGTATTGAGCTACTTAATCCCACTGCAATCATGTGAAACATGTTGAACTCTGTGGAGTGGAGAACAGAAGACAATCTTATTTTTAAAAAGGTAGCAATTAAAGTTTACTCGGGCAAAAATGTAGACAAGTGTTTGATTCAAATAAGGATAAGGGAAATTTAATGTGTTTCCCAAAAACAGCTCAATTGCAATGGTTTATCCCCAAGGTAGCAAATACACTGTACTTCCCTGAAGGGATCATTATAAGAAATTTAGATACCCATACATATGTCTAAGTACTAAGTCTGTGATTCTTGAAAGATGCTTAAACAAGTTTGGAACCCAAATAACAGATGAATGACAATGAATTGCATTGTCTATGTTTGAACAGTTTGGCAAAATGTTTCTTCAGACTATGTAACAAAGCCTTGTTATATATAAATTATTTATGTTACATACATACATAGCTTTATTTTGGTGGACTACAGTATCAATTCCTCTGTTGTTCTTCTGGTTCTTTCTCTAACACATAGTGACTTGTGGCGGAATTAACAAAATCCTGATCCTTGAATCACAATCCTACGTTCCCTAAAATGTTTTCTGCATCCCCTTTACTTAATGCAAGTCCAAGTAGCAGTGACAAGTGACAAACTTTTTTTTTTTTTTTTTCATCTGCTGCTTTGATTCTTGCTGGGTCACACCGTTTCATATGGACAACTTGTTCCCTTCTCCAGCCTTCAAATTTTTTTTTCTGTATGTAAGGTGGGGAGAAAGGAATGGAAACATTTTAGGGAAAAATGAGGAGAGAGAGTCCTTAAAGCTCAGTGTACTTTCAACCACAGCAGACAGAGATTGCAAAGCCAACAACTCTTCTGTCTGCTCTGTATCAAAGATACTATGGGATCAGATGATGGTAAACCCTCTCCACCTATGCAAGGATTAAAACTGAGAGGAAGCTCATTGTTGCATGAAACTGGAGAAGGAAATCACACAATCATCCCTGATGTTACTGAACAGAGATATTGGGTCAGAAGTGGCACCAGTAGGATCAGCTTGAAATAATATAATTACACTGATTTCAGTGTTACTTCAGACTGGAGCTACGCTTTTTGCTTAAGAAAGAAATATTGGGGATAAGTTCATATTGGAAATTTCATCTTAGCATTACTGAAAATTTGTTTGTGGTTGTTTAAATGCACAAATGAAAGGTTTGAAATTGAAAGACTTGCTCTAGTCTGAAAAACCTTTGTTAGATATGATACAGAAAAATGGGCTAGAACATATGTCCCATTTATTTTGCAAAAGCCCATTCTAACCTTTACATGTCTGTTGGTTATTTAGAAACACAAATATTTAGGTAAATAGGTTGAGTGCCTCAATATATAGATTATCACTGAAATATCTTCCTAGACTTCTATGAGTTTCTCATAGTTGCAAAACTTGGCAAAATGTTTTCAAAGTACCACTGCTAATTAGTAAAAAATCTCCCATAGCAAGTTACCATGCACACTAGCACCCTTGCGTAACCCCTGGGTTTTCCTTGTCCCTTATTAGGTTAAAAATGCATCTGATCTGTGCATGGATGAATACTAGAACTGAGCAGAGCTATTACCATGACAACACAGACTAAGCTCAGCACAAAAAAAAAAAAAGGTAATTTTGCCTTTTTCTCTATTTGCTTATTATTGGTTTGGTTTGTTGTTTGTTTGTTTGGTTGGGTTTTTTTTGTTTTTTTAAATAGTTTTATCTTTCAAGATTTGTTTAGCTAGCATCAGGACTCTAGGGAATGGAACTTTTTATTTTTACTTTTTAGCTTTGTATTTGGGAGTGAATCTGAAAATGAGTCCTAGATACAGTCTGAGCTATTAACTGGCTTAACAGGCTGGCTTTCTGCTCTTTATTCATAGCCCTAAAGAGATCTGTAAAATTATTATCCTGAAAAACATGGAGCATCTTTACAAATTTTGACTTAGTGATAACTATATTATAAAAGGAATTTATTTTTGAGACAAGGGTGACTTCTATACTGAAAAAAAAAGAAATTACAAAGATCCAATAATATATGTTCTTGTCTCAAAGGTCATCAGTGGCAGATGGATATTTCATGAGAAATACTGTAGTAACTGGATCTCTTCTGTGCAAGTGTAAATAATGAGAATGCAGCATTTAGAAGGTAGAATAAAACTAAGAGAGTGCAAAAGGTGAAACAAAAACACAAATGGAGAATCAATAATTAAGCACTTAATACACATCTAGAGCTGGAAAGCTTACCACCACAGCGTTTTTCTTCTATGCTACTGGATCGTGCCACTGATATTTCTAGAAAGAAAAAGAAAAAAAAGGGGGAGAAGCCACTTATGCCTCAGAGAAAAAATATTGCTGAAAACTACTGAGTTGATTCACACAGTAAGGATTTAAAAATACATTCTACTACATTCATTCCAAATCCAAAGTGAAAAAGATTTTGACTATGTGGTAGAATTAACATAAAAGTGCCATGATATCTTCAGGTTCCTTAGTTTCCCAAGAAAAAGCAGTAATGTGTTTCTAATTCTTGCTTCAAAACTTCTCTGGAATTAAAAAGATGAAGTAAGCATGAAAATACTCTTTGTGGAGTTTAAGCATGTTGAGAAAATGCTTATTTTTTGAACAGTAAAATGAACGAGAGTTTAATTATCTCGTGTACAAATGGGATTATGACTTCTAGAAGTCACATCTAGCACCAATGTGAAAAGACAGAATTTACAAATCTTAAAAAAGCACAACTGCCAATTTAATGGGTTTCAGTTCTAAACGAATACAATTTAGTTCCATCCTCTATCCTTACCATTTTGCATTTAGAAACATTCTGAATAGATATATTGAATAAAATCTGTCGGCAATAACACTCTTTGCTTCAAGACCATGGATTCTGTGAAGGGAAGTCCTGCCTTTCAAATCTCTTGAACCTGTCTGCAAGGGTCAACAATCATGTGGATATGGCTGTGGTAACTGACTTAGTCTACCTGTATTTCAAAAAAGCTTTTCACTTCTTTGTCAAAGGCTTTCCAAGCAACAAATGAGATAAGGGAAAAGATAGAAAACAGGGTAGTACTATGTGCTCAGTTCTTAAAATGCAGGAAGGTTATCACTTCTGCAGGGACACAGGCTTTTCAGCAAAGTGCTAGAAAAGCAGAAGGCAAATGTGTTTTTGCAGTTTGCTGATGCAACAAAGTTAAGGTAGCATGGAGAAGGGCATGCTTTGAAGAGCTGCAGAAGAGCCTTACAAAACTAGGCAAGAAAATAGCAAATGTAATAAAATGTAGATCAGTGTAAAGCAATTCAGTAGATAGCAATCCTAGCTTCACATATAAAATGATGGTCTGTGAGCTAACCACTACTTCTTATGAGTGAGACCAGGGGGTTATAACAAATTGTTCCAGGAAAATGTCAGCTTAGTGTTTAGAAGTAATCAAAAAGGCAAAGAAAACGCTAGGTACTACCCAGAAAGCAATAGCGAATAGGACAGAGCATCAGCATTATGGCAGTCAACAAATCTGTGCATTGTCCACACCAAGAGTGCTGTGTGTAGCTCTAGTTTTTCCCATCTAAGAATGTCTATGGTAGAACAAAAACACAGAACAGAGAAGGGCAGAAATGATTGACACATGTATGCAATAACTTTTATATGAATAATTAATAGAGTAGACTCTCCAGTGCCAAAAGATGATCCATTTGCAGCTGCTGCTAAAGGGATCACTTTTTTTTTCACTTTTCTTCCTATGCTTTAGCACAGGAAGAAACACTCTCACAGAGAGATCAGGGCTGAGAGCATAGTGGGGACTAACTCTGGAAAAAACAGCAGCAGCAGCAATGACAAGGCGTCATATTTGCACTCCACTGGGATCACTTTGTATACTAAATTTAGTAGAGTAAAATGGGTAGGGTAATCAGGAGAAGGTGGAGGACACAACATGACGGTGGTTAGGCCACCTCACTAGCTGAGGAAAGGAGGGAGGTCAATTAGAAAAAGGGAGGGAGGGAGGGAAGAGACAGCTCATTTCAGGTTCTGAAAATGCCTATTTTCCGAAAAACAAGGTGTAGAGCCTATATTGGATTTAGCAGGGGATTCACAGAATGCAAATAGTGACTGAGCTGCTTCAAAAGCCTGAGAAAAAGGGAAAAATATAATGTGCGAGTTTTTTGCTTTCACATTGACTTTTTTCACATTGGTTTGGGAGGAAAAAGTAGTTGAAGTAGTTATTTGGGAGTTAAAGCTTTATGCACCATCCATAAAACAGAGTTGAAGTTGTACTATATTTTGCCACATGATCACAGAAAAAAAGCTTGTTGCACTAAGTAAACCATTATATTTCAAATGAGACATTAAAATGTAAATTTCTATGCCTGTGAATAGACTGATAACTTTTTTTTTAATATATATAGGCAGAAAGATGGCTGTCAAGAGCAATACAATACAAACAGTCACCCATACTGATTTGTGGATTTATTTTTTTTTAAATCACAGCACTAAAAGTACAGTCATGAATTTTGACAAATGCTATAGTACATGATGTGACTGTCCATCAGGTACTTAGTGGTCATGGGAGAAATAAGGACATTAATAGCATTTACCTTTCTAAGCAGTTATTAATTTCAGGGACTCTGGAATGATTTCCACATTATCTACCACAGCACCCACTTTTGTATATGCAAACTGCAAAACCTAGAGGAATGCTTTCCTGATAAACCTAAAGTCTCAAAAAAACTTAAAGTAAAAAGTGAACTATTTCTCCTAGCTGTAGTCATCCCTGCACCCTGCTAACAAGTAGGGTGGAAGGGACCTGCAGAATGCTGAGACATGACTAATCAAAACTGCTGGCAGTGACAGCAGGGACAGCTCCACAGCACTTGGTGCCATGAGGCAGATTTTCATGAAGACAATAGATCTAGCAGCATCAGCTCTACACAGTAGACCAACACACTATGGCCAACAAAAAACAAGTCTGTTCCAGCCTTTGACTCTGCACAGCATAGTTTGGGACAGTAATACACCTTGCTCCTGAAATGTTGAGACATTTCACTAATCCTTCAAGGAGCTGGACGGTCTCACCTGGTATAAAGTTGGAGTCCAAAGCACAGGCTCGGCTCTCCGTGGTATTGCCCGTGCACTGACTGCCCACAGGAAACAAAATGATGCACTGACGAACACGGAACTGGAAGCCAGATGAGTCGCAGTCAGACCACTCAGACCACTCGGACCAACTGTCTGCAACAGTCAGAGAGGGACATAAATGCAGACGATGCAGTTAAATTCTTCAAGTACACTATGTCAGAGAGAAATAGTCTGTATTTCTGAATTATGACAGAAGGTCTCATCCCCAGCTACCACCGACTATCAGAGGATGGCACTTTCATTACGACATAATAAGTTCAGTTCAGCTTTGGCAGAAGTGTCTGAAATGTATAGAGTGTGTTAGTAAATTTGCCACAGACATGTTATGGCTTTGGCTTCTGCCACAGCCTTTGTGTGTGGATTTGAGAAGCCAGAGGGATTCTGTGGTGGTGATTTGAAGAGTGACTGCCATGGAGTTAATTCCAGTCTACGTCATTAGGGTGGGCAATAACACTGTTTTTAATCTACCTGACATGTAGCAATGAGAGCTACATGAGTAGGCATTCCATGTCTGAAACAGGATGTTTATTTAGCCACAAAAATCACAGAATCACATAATGTTAGGGGGTGGAAGGGACCTTGAAAGATCATCTAGTCCAACCCCCCGCTAGAGCAGGATCACCTAGGCCAGATCATACAGGAACACATCCAGGCAGGTTTTGAAAGTCTCCAGAGAAGGAAACTCCATAACCTCTCTGGGAAGCCTGTTGCATAGCTCTGTCACCCTCACTGTGAAGACGTTTTTCCTATGTTTACCCCAAACCTCCTATATTCCAGCCTGTGCCCATTTCCCCTCATCCTATCACTGGATGTCACTGAGAAGATCATGGCTCCATCACGCTCCATCCTCCCAACATTTTCCATTTACATATTTATAGACATATTAACAAGGTCAACCCTAAGTTTCCTTTTCTCCAGGTTAAAAAGACCCAAATATCTCAGCCTCTCCTCACAAGGGGGATGCTCCACTCGCTTAATCATCTTAGTGGCTCTTCACTGGACTCTCTCCAGTAGCTCCCTGTCTTTCTTGAACTGGGGTGCCTGGAACTGGATACAGTACTCCAGGTGGGGCCTCACCAGGGCAGAGGGGGGATAGTACTATCTTTCAGATATACTTCTTTTTTTTTTCTTAGCTTTTGTTACTTCAGGTCCATTTCTTTGATGTAGATAAAAATAAACTATTTTCATATATCTCATAAACTATTCTCACCTTCCCTTCCACATTCAGTTCATTAACAGCTTCTATTGTTTCTCTGTATTTCTTCCTCTGCCTATGTAGTTTTGGTTAAGACATTTTATTTTGTGCCTGTGTGATTTAAAAATATTTTCCTTAGTTAATTGATCTCATTCCCGTGAGCTGCTGAGTTTACTGAGCTCAGCTTTCTTATAATTCAAGCATAAGTCTTGCCTTCAGTGGAATCTTCTGAGTTTTGCTAGTAAAGACAGAGCTCAGTTAAACTTTGTTTCTTCTGTCACCTTACACACTGAGATAGGTTTTATGGTTTTGATATGGAATAAACAGTCTACTATCCTAAATAATATTTTTTCTGCTTCAAAATGTTAACTGATTTTATGCCAATAAGAAGCAAATTTAGGAATTTAATTTTGCTTCAAATAAAAAAGTATATATTAACCTATTTTTGTGTTAAGTCAGACTGAAGAACATGAAAATCTGTAAATACTTTGGAAAATTCATGAAGTTTTTGTATACCAGACAGAAAGTCACAAAAGTCTTATGCCATTTTGAGCCCATTTCAATACATTGTATAAATCCAGCATACAAGGTTCACATTTACTCACCACTTTCCCCTGGGCCGTAGAGAGAAAAAAATAAAATGGACATCTAAAATTTAACAGATTCCAGCAGGAATATTTGATATTGCAGCCTTGAAAAATGTCAAGCAATAGATGCTTTCCATGATAATGTTGGACATTCACTTCCAAAACATTAGCATAGTAAAAAAAAAAAAAAAAAAAAAGTATGGGTATAACTTTACCACAGAAAATCTAAAACACTGAACCCTGGACCATTTCAAGACAGGAGGAGAGCAAACAGTCCTATTAGTCTATGTTTCAGATGCACATATCACTTTTGGAGTTGTTCATAAAACTTACTTACTCAGCAGCTCAGGTAAGAACCTGGATATTGATATTTCTGAAAAATTAACAACTATCTGGGTGGGGTCTCCTTTGAAAACAGGGCAAAAACTGACACAAGCAACAGTATTAACTTGTTATTGGGAGGAGCAGCTCTGACCTTTGTCTCTTCTGTTTTCTATGAGGAGTCCTGGGAGGGTATAATTATCAGAGTAGATAGTAAAATCATGGAGGCAGATGACATAATGTAGCCGGATCCTAATTCTCAGGGTAGAACTGATGTGGGAGTCAAGTAATTGGAAAGACTTATTACTGATTACATAGCGTGGCACATCCAGGAGCTGCTCTTGTCACCACCATTGTCAACTACTGGATCTAAGTAAACTAAGTACATGGATCCTTACCTTAAATATTTTAAACAATAAAGTCCTGGTCATTCATGTTTAAAGGAGCACTGCTCATTACAAATCTGGGCACAGTTCTCATTGGTGTCAGACAGCATGCTTCATTCAGAGCCAATCTGCTTGCCTAGTTCTGGTATAATTGGGATATATGTAGCAGCTGTCAAAATGCTCAGGACCATCCTAAGTGCAGCTTGTTGGCTGGTGCACTCTGCAGCCCCATCTCGTCCAATGTGCTTTTGGCCCAACAGGTTCCTTGCAGAAAGGGCTACATCCCATATTAGAAAAGGGGCCTCAGAGTACATGTAGAGCATGCGAGGGCACATGCTGGTATTGGGCCAAGGTTATTGTTTCAGCCTGCCCTTCAGAGATCCTGTAAAAGACATTGTGCATGGGAACTTTTGCATATATACAACACAGGGCATCCCCTTCCCATCCTGAGTTCCACAGCGCAGCCCAGGAGCTACAGCACAGGCAGTCATGATGATTAACTCTGTCTGGCACACAGAATCCCAGAAGAGGGAAGAGGGGACACCAGTGCAAGAAGTGTGAGAAGGATGGATATTCCTACAATGGTGGATCCTGGTACCAAAACTGTGTTTTGAGGAGTGCCACTATTGGGAGCTAAGAGAATTACCCAGAAATAAGGCACCCAGGCCTCACAGACATTTCATTTTAAACTGGCAGACCTGCCCTTTGTGGAGACACTAGCTGGGGCATCATGGAGGTACTGAACCCAGAGGTTTTGCATGCACTTCTACAGACTCAGTTACCCTGCCTTGTGTCTTTGATTTCTTTATCTTTAAAGTATCTGAGGCTCTCTTGCACCTCAGGCAAGCCCCTCTCAACTTGCTTCTCAGTTCTTTGCCAAAATCATGAGAATGGAAAAGAGAGGGATGACTGGAGAGGTGTTTAATCTGGAACTGTTTTTCACCTTTAACATAGTAAGGAATACTCAGATGTTACATCTTCTTTCTACAGACTCTTGACTGGCCTTTGAAGCCAGGTTAAGTCCAAGCAGTTCCTGAAAGATCCCTTGGTGAGGAATGCACCTTAGAAAGATCAGGCAACAAGTCTGTAATGTTATAAATTTCTTTCAGGCCAAACTACATCATTTCTAAGTGCTCAACTTCTTTATCCATTATTCACATGTGTGAGTGAGCAATTCAAGGACAGAATCTATTTTCCCTCTTACAGCAGTAATAAATAGGTATAAAATACTGTTTTATTCAGTACTTTATAGACTCTGTTGCAACCAATTATACTTACTATTAAGCAGCCTATAAACCATTACTGATCAATAGTTCAGCACTTACATTCATATTAATGCAATTGCATTTGGCTAAATGAAAAGAAGAATCACAAACACAGTTATATAGCTTTTAAAATGAAAGATGAGAAAAACTGTTGTATTTTGCAGACACAATTCTGTAACTTTCTTTTAAGTGCATACCTGCATACTTTCAGTTGGATTTGCCATTAACCCTCCATAGCCTCAAGAAATCATTAGTATCAAGATTCCAGAAATTTTAGTTTCCTGCTAGTTTAATTTTGAAAAAAAAAAAAAAAAGTACTATTTCAAATGCCAAGAAACCTTTGCTGTTTTCTCAATTTAAAAAAACAGTATAATAATATCCAGTTTTGCATACTCATATTGGTGTTGGCTGGTTGTTTTTAGATTCCAAGCATCACTACTATTTCCTTCCTATACTGAACATGTCACTCAAGAAGTGAATGGTACTTTCAGTTCTGCATGAGGAAGAATCACTCGCCACATGATTCTCACCACAAGACAATGGCTCTGCAGAGATGAAGGAGACAGTCCAAACTGGAAACATGTAACATTGCCGTTATTTTTGTTCTGTACCAGTGTGAAATAACAGCAGTAAAGGAAAATTCTGAAATCTACATTATAAATATGAGGCAAGAGCCATTTTTGCAGCTAATTGATGATGTGCTGTTTCAAAACAGTACAGCAAATTTTCAGTGAGATTGAAATATTAATAAATGATCAGAGAATGTGAGAAATACACTTCATTCTGAAATACAGTTGCTTCATAAAAGTTTTCACTTCCTTGAATCAAAATGAAAACGACCTTCTCCCCTACCTCCCATGGAGTCTATGTATATCATGGAATATATATTCCATAATTTGGGGTAATAAGCAGGTCAAAAAAACATGAAGAAATTATTTATAAATGTCTGCAAACTGTAACTTCTAGAAAAATGGTGGTAGAAAATAAATTCACCACAAGAGAAATAGCTACAATACTAGCAAAATGAATGTGCCAGCCCTGACCTTTTAGAGATGCCTTAAGAATCCCAAAGGAGGTTGTAACTTCTACAGACAAATGTGCATTGTTTGTCTTGAAAAATCAGATCATCAGCTGATTTCTATGTTTGGGGATTTTTAAACAGAGTGTTGCATCTGCTTTAATTTTGACAATGTGGTACTTTTATTCTGTTTCAAGACATGCAGTGCCTAGAAAAGGAAATAAACTTAAATTGTACTTCAGCACAGGTAATAAAGGATCCATAAATTCAAACACATGGGGTTTCTAACTTCATGTGCACAGCTACACCATGTGAGCACATCATATGAACTAAACTAAAATCTAGGAGCTCAAAGAGAAGCAGCTGATAAAATGTGGCTTCAGAGCTGCTTATTCCCTTTTGCTGTTGCCTGTAATACATGAATCAGCAATAAATGAAAACAAGTTTTCCCACTGGCTTTTTACTAATTATTTTATCTGGATTTATGTGGTTTTACTCTCTACTTCTCATTTAAGTTCCTTCTAATATGGGTCAAAAGTTACACAAAAAGTGATGACCCGTAATATCATGCAACTAGCAGGAGTGCTGAGACAGTTCAAATAAGCACTCCACAGGTATTTAAAAAGATGAAGTCTTTACTCCTTTAACATCTGAAGATGAAGAAGATATCTTACAAATAACATTATGGTTTGCTCTTTGTTTTACATGAAATGAGGGCAAATGTTATCTACTTGAAGGACTTTGTAATAACACATGTTGAATATCAACCTCAGAAATTTGCTTGCTGTGAATGTTAAAACGTTCAGTGTACTTCTTTGCACAATATCACTTCTTTGTATCATAATCCACTTCAAATATTAAACAATTTTAGGTTTATCAAGACTCAGAACCTGGTTAACTTAAATTTTAATTTTTAAAAGAGAAATGAAGAGGTGGTGTCCTGTAGGTTATATCTGGCTATTATTTGATTTACTGTGAATGTAGAATGTAAAAGCTGATAGTGCTCTTAATAAGGGCAAGGATTTGCAAATACATCAAGGAACATTATCTTGCTTAACAGTGAGTGCCATATTTTGTGGCACATAAACAACAAAGCTGCATGGGCTGACTTGCCATACCTGGACACGGCTGTGTGTTGCAGAGTGCTTCTTCTGTGTGCAGTCCAAGGCAGATATCTCCTCCATATGCTGGTGCTGGGTTTGTGCAGGAGCGGGTTCTCATGTAATGCCCTCCTCCACAGGTTGCTGAGCACTTTGACCAAGATGACCAACAAGACCAGCCTCCATCCACTAAAAAGACATAGAATACCATATTGTTCCAAATTAATGTGAGACAACCCATCTTTTTCACATTCCGTGGTTCTAATTCATGGACTATTGAAATTATTGGACATTTTTACATGCCACTGAACAGAAGTCTACAAATTTAATCTTGCTACAATACAATTTAATTTACATATTTTAAAAGCCCCTGGTATACTGAGAAGCCTGCCTAAGTTAATCTTCTATACAAGACACTTTCAGTGGGTACCATAACATCTTTAATGCCAAAACTATTTTCTTTCTAATTTATTTTAATTTCTTTATCACACTTGTGAGGAAATAAAATACCAAAGTTTATTTAGCAGAAGTATTATAATCTCAAAATATTTTTTTATTCATTAAAGAAAACTTAGACTAATAATGTCAAAAGACAGATAATTTAGATTTTGTTTTGCAAGCCAGGTGAGATTACCTTAACCCTACAACCCCATTTCCATTGACCTAACACAGTTAAGTCAAACTGTTCTCCAGTCTGAGTTTTCAAAAGGTTCCTCTGAAATGTAGGCTGGATTTCATGGGAGCCACATGCAGCCTCTGTTCTTAAACCCTCTGTACAGGATGTATTTCTGGCATTTATGGCCATATTGCAGCACAACTCCTAAAGGCTTCCTATCCGCAGCCAAATGGCAAAGTCAAAAGTACTTCTCCCAGGGACATAATTCCCTCTGCAAAGAATCTCAGTATTTTGTTAATTTATATATATATATACATATTTATTACCTAAACCTTCAAGATTTTCATATCCAACAAAAAATTAATTGTTTTTCAAACCTATTTAAACTGTTATAAATTGATTTCTTAGTATTTAAGTAATGAAATTATTTACTATGTGTGCAACTGATTAATAGTGTCTAATTTAATCAACATTAGTAGAGAGACCACAAGTATAAGAAAGGCAATGTGCAGTAAAGTTTTGTTTTACAAAAAGTCCCTAAGCTGAGCAGAATTTACCCCTTTTCCCAGCACTTACAGCAACACTAGGCATTTTACCACACAAGTCACAAACTCATTATTGACTATTTAAAAAAAAAAAAATTAGGTAAGTACACATCTTCTGTACTCAATTTTTACAGTGCTTGCCTTTAAGCAATTCCTTGTAAGGATTTACTTCATGGTTTGTTGAAACAATTGATAGTCACTGATGTCTCCAGAACATCCATTCAGCATTTTACAATGACTCCTTTTGATCTGTTCTGTTCAATTAATCAAACATCTTTTCATGGAGTAAACTAGTTCCTACTGGTTTATTAAAATGCTATACCATAATTAACTCTCACTAGAAAAAAAGAGGTTCCAAATCTGAAAAAAAAAAAAAAACCCTGACAAAACTTTCAATGTAAATATCTGTGCAGTATTGGCATTTAATTTATGTTCTTGGATGGAGATGTAGAACATTAAAAAAATACTCATTTTGTTTTGGAAGCACTGTATATCACAAATGTACTTGGTGAGTTGGGTAGAAGGATTTCTATGCAAAGGCTTCAACAGTGAGAAAATGAGAGAGAAGAATGTGGTACATACATTTTTGAATGTAATTTCAGATACAGCACACAATCAGGTTCTCAACTGCTAATCAAATGGGTAATTGGCTAGTGCACACCTAAGGCTATTAACTAATCCTGTCAGTGAAGCTGCTGAATATGTAATCTTTTATTCTCTATACTGTTTGCAATATTATCCTACAAACCAAGAAAGCATGGAATTGGCACTTCCTTGGTAAGACAGTTGTAAAAACTTTTGCAAGCATTGTATCTGGCCTCTGAAAAGTCTGATTGGACTGACAGGATTTGTGGAATCTGGTACTATATTCCAAGTATGCGATGTAAATAAATTATTTCCATTATTAAGGAATTCAATGATTTATACTTTTTTTTTTTCCCCCAGGATATATTTATCATGCAAATCATTTAGCTATACAGATGTATGAGTGAGTTTTTTACCACCTATCAAAAATAAATACTGCATCTCAGTGGAGTGCTTGACATGTTCTCTTATTCATATAGTCAATGGAAAACTAATATGTCTTTTTGTCTGAGATAACTCTGTTAAGGTAGTATTATGCAAGCTCATATCTAAGAAACTCACAGGTTATTTGTCTTCAGTGCAGGTGAAATATATTGTTCAATTTTATAACAATTTCAACACATGGTATCTTTTTTTCAGCACTTGCCTCTTTAGAAAAAAAAAAAAAAGTAAAATAGAAGCAGAAGCTGTTACCTGAGCTATTCATTTCATATGATATTAAGGCTTTAACTTTTCAGAGACTGCAGTTTTTTCTTTTTTTTTTTTTTTAAATTTAAAATGATCCTTGTCTAGCTCAAATGAATAATCAGAGGCATTCCTGCTGCAGTGACAGCCTGAGATTGCCTAGGTGCAAGATAAATTGTCTGCAAACATTACCTGTGGCTTGCTCACTGTAACCAATACAGTGACCCCAACAACTACTTATTTTTCAATGGACCAGAGTGAGAATTGCAAATTCATGTGCATTTTGTGCATCTACCATCTATCTACAGGTGGTAAAGAACACAGAGACAGATGTGACATCCAGGAATGTCACCATGTTCCACAACTGCAGTGATCACAGCTATACTTGAAGATGTTGGATGTAAAGGGAGAAGTGAGTCTGGGGAAGACAGGAAAGGACAGACATAACATAATAGACAGCATTAGATTTGATCATGGTTTTGCTGGACAGTGCAATTGTAACTGTTTTTCTTAGCAACTATTTACTGACAGGCTGCCATCCTAAATCTCTAGTCTTTTTAAGGACTATCATAACTACCTCTTTTACTTGTCCTCAGAACTTTCCCTTCTCAGCAACAGAGGATGATAAAGCATCATCATGGTTAAATAACATCAAAGGAGTGCGTATTTACTACTTGAGTTTCTACAAGACCTAAATAGAGCTCTGTGGTTTCTTTCATCTTTCTTTAAAGTTGCTTAGCAACACAGCACCATCTGGTTTATGTTTAGGGTTGTGGGGTTTTTTTTCCCCTTTTTTTCTTTTGTCATGAAATCCTTAAGTTATTTCTGCTTCTTAAAGGAAGAAAAAGACACGGCTGCAAGGTAAATTCCAATCACTACAGTTTCTTTACAGTTGTGTAGAGCAGCTGGACAAAAGAAAGTCGTTAAAGCAGTTCTGCAATGAAAGATACGAAAAGTCTTTATGTTTTCTGACAATTACTGAGGTTGGTCCCTTTAGGAAGAAGGCACCCTTCAGCTAGCAGGGTACTCTCAAACAATGCTTTATATTAAAGCATACAACTTTTTGCCTACTGACTGTCGTTATGTTTAATAAATATTTGTTCACTATAATGAAAAAAAAAGACATAGGACATAGGACGTACTAGGAAGAAACAGTGTACAGAACAGGATCTCCTGGGGACATGACAAAACATCCACGCTACTGGAGAATTTCCAAGAGACAATTAAGTAAACTGGATACCCTGCTGTGCACTTAAGTTTTACATGAAAGTGGAAGGAAGCATGGAAGGAAGCGTGGGCAGACATGCTGACCTCACCTGCTTTCATGAGAACACAGATAGGGCTGCAGGCTCTTTCATACACTGTCTGGTCTCATTTAAAATGTATGCAATAACAATAAAAAAAATATTTGGGTTTGTTTGGTGTCTGCCTTTAGGTTTATAACTTTTTATGTTCATCTCTTGAAAGTGTGGGAAAAGAGAATAAAATAATTCTGAGATGTCAGTCTTTTATCTGTGCATGAAGGAGCATAAGTGGAGGGGCAGTAGTCCTTTCCAACCACAGAAATGCAGGTGGTGTGCTTCCCAGTAGTTAAGTTAAATCTGGGAGCACTGGGTGTACCCAAAAGAGTACTGATCCCTTCCAGACACCTGGGGATCATCCCGTTCCATATCACGTAGTCTACTGCTTTTTCCTAATCCTGTGGAAAAAATCTTTGCTGCTTTTTTTTAGTGTGGGAAAAAGAATTTTTACAAGAGTTTTCAAAGGCAAAGTCTTGTTTCTGTGATGCTACAAATACTGTTTATTCACAAAAGCAATGCAGAAACACAGAAGGAAAATGAATGCTTCTAAGGAAAGTACAAGAATATCTAAGGATCAGCTCAGGCTAAGCAAAGGTTGTTTCCAAATTGCAGTTCAGCTCTGTCCTCACTGGCTACAGGAGCAGCCTAGAGAGATCAATGCATGGGGAGAGATGGGCTTCACAAGTCTCAAAGATAAAATTTATTGGACCAGAGTATTCCCCCCCACACCCCCAATTTAGGAAGTTATTGCAGGATAATTTTTATCTGCTCCTTTAAATATATTTCTGCTTCCCTATGGCCAAGTTTGACTGCAAGTAAAAAGGAAAAAAAAAAACAAAGAAAAAAAAAAGAAAAGATAAAAAAAAGAAAAGAAATAATGAAGAACTACAAGCAATAACTGCCTTTAGCAGCTGCATAAATAACTTAAATAGTCTTCCAGGGAATTTTGTGCATCTGAAACTCCTAATTGTTATTAGCACATTTAGTGATATATGAATTTATTCAGTTCTTCTCAGACAAAATGCCATAACCAAATCAAACTGGAAGGGCAGCCCAGGGAGGTTGTGGAGTCTCCTTCTCTGGAGACATTCAAGATCCACCTGGATGCGTTCCTGGGTGACTTAGTCTAGGTGATCCTGCTCTCCTCTGTCAGGACTAGATGGGCTTGGACTAGATGTTCTTCTAGGTCTCTTCCAACCCCTAACATTCTGTGATTCTCTGAAACTAAAACTACTATTATAAAAATTTAAAACCAGTATTTTGAAACCCAAAATACTGTCACAAAGTTTCAGAATTTCAAATTTAAAAGATAGCAACTGTCCTTACCCTCTTATCTACCACTATGGCCTGAGGAGGAGATAAAGGAATTCCTGTAGCCCATGATACTTAATGGCACTCATATAGCTCTGCCTTAAATTTCTAATGAAGGCATATTAGCCAATTGTCGCAATACGCAAAGGAATAAAAAAGAAGGTAACAATGAACAAAATGAAATAAAAATGAAGAATAAGTTGTGTTTTCCTACAGTCATAACTGAAGACACTTGTAGTATTGTATACTAGGACAGAATTCTTTATGTATTATTTTCAGTCAAGCAAATCTTTTAGTAAATTATTTTAAGTTTTGTATGTTTGTAGAATTTACCATTTCAAACAACGCTTCTCTTCATCATCTATTTATCTTCATAATGTAGATATCTCACAAGCCCCAAAGGATACAGAAACCTAATATATCTGATTATAGATTCCTTTCATTTCATATTGACCATGTATTAGCAACTCAAATAAAACAGCAATGTCAGTGAGTATTCCCAGATTGTGTCCATAGTTATTAAGGTGGTTCAGTGTCTGCCAGCTCAACACTATTCACCACATCTCTGAGCCACAAGAAAACCCAAACAGGCACAGGACCACAGCATAATTTGCTAGTGCAAGACAACAGTGCAAATGCTTTGTGCCTCAAAGCAGTTTGTCCACATAGAAACAGAGTACTGCAAATAAGCCTTACTCTACACTGACTCCCAAACTCTTTCTGCAGATTATTTGTGAGAGTGCAAGTTAGCCAAAGGGAAAATTGTACAAGGAATCATTCTAAAACTTGTACAATACAGACAAATCATATTCCTGGGCCTGGGTATAATTTCTGGCAATATTCTGTCAGTGTTTAACTTACTATTATATATTCAACCTTGAAATACTGTGAATGAAAAGTTGTCTGCCCAGTGACTGCTAACAGACTGCATTTCAGTGGACCATTTACTTTGCTACAAGCTGTGGGAAAAAATTCACTGCTTCTTTCTCCCCTGCAGGCTCATGAAAGATTAAATAGTAGCTGCAGAAGGTAGGTTCTAGAGGGCTTCAGTATTTCTTTAAAGTTCTGGGATTCTGCAGCACATTTAACCATAAATTACCTACTATTAATATATTAGTATTTTAATAAATATTATAAATAATTAACATATTTTAAACAATGCTGTGAGACACTTAACCAGACAAGAGAGCCTTGTACACTTGGTGATTGCTCCGTGGACATTTCATATTGTCAGTCCTAAAGAGCTCAGCATATTCCTGGATGATACTGAAGCCGAATTTATTGGTTTAGAAACATAGAGTCCTATTGACTTGCAGCATGACTTAAACACTGCTCAGTATCTTTCTCAGTCATTTACAGCATAAAGGGATGATCCTGTTTGCAAGAAGCAGAACAGGGAGCAAAGTTGAACCTGAGCATACATTAGCAGGAAGGCTTCTTTATGGATGCTATCTCATCCCTTCATACTAACCAGAATATTTCCAAAAGACCAGTGATTGGACTGGACTGTACCTAAATTATTTTGTGTCATCAGGGAGAAGGTGAAGCTGTCTCTTGCCTCAGGGGTGCTCAGGTAAATCTGAAAAAGCATCAGATTCTTTGCTGCATTTTTATTTCTATTACCATGACCATTACTTTCAGGTTGAGGTCAGAAGAAAATCTCACATTCCTTAGCCATTCTGGCAGCACCTCATTTATTTATGTAGGCAAGAATGAACTATGCAGAGTACCTGTTTTTCTCCTTGATGCTCATGCTGGCAAGAAGTGCTGGATACATTTGCTCCTACTTAGTTGCTGCAATGCTATCTACAGCCTAGTCCATGTGAGGAGGCTATAGTCAATGCCACAATGAAATCTGCAACTACACCACTTTTCTCATAACCGTCTACAAGAACTTGTGATCAAAGCCTAACAGAGACAATTTTGAAACTCATTTAGATAGCTAAGGTAAGAATGACTTCATATAATTGTCCTAAATATAAGCACCCAGGAAATGAAATCCAGTCCCTATCAGAGTGGTTACAAGAAGGCTTAAAATGGATCCAACCATGGTTTCTCTTTCTGATTGTTCTCCTCTGTACCCTTACTGTGGGATCTGCCAGTTTTGTACATGTCAGTCTGGGGCAAAGTCTCTTCACCCATTTTGCTTATGTTTCTTCTTTCTTGCTAAGGTCTCATGAATGTCAGCCTAATAGATATTCATGTTTACTCACCAATTTAGCTTTCTGCAATTTTCATTAAAAATTGATAGAATTAAATTTCAACTGTATGCTTTTCTAATAAAATTAATTCCCTTACTACAAATTTATAATAGGGTCTAATTTATGGGTAAGCCTTATTCTGCAATCTTTTTTTTACTTTTTCATGTCTTAAACAACAACAACAACAAAAACCTAATAAATTCCAACCACTGTTTGCAATGTTTCCTTTCAGATTTATCTGAGATATGACTTTGCCTCTTACATTTCTTCATAATTCCTGCAAACAAGTAGTTCTGTAGCAGAGGAACTTTGTGGATCCTCGCAGTCTGTCATACACCCAAATATTTAAGTTCTACATCTTTGTTTCAGTTTTATGAAGTGTGAAAGATCACTGAAAACATTTTATTTTCCAAATTTTTAAAATATAACAATGATTTATAATCCAAAGTAGGTTCTTGAAAACATATATTCTACTTGTAATCCTTTTCATATAATCGGAAAACAACTTTCAATGAAAGACAAGATTCCAAGAACAATTTTTATGTCCTACTTAATTTATCAGCTAGTTTGATGGTTAGTCCTGAATCTTGTTTGCTGGAGGCTTGATACTCATAAGCTAGCACAGATTTAATGCCAGCAACCACTGTGATGAAAATGATACTTGAAGTTTAAATAAAGACTAAGCTAGATTTGTTATGTCTTGACAGATTTCTTATGTCTTTTTTCTCACATATTTTATTTATTAAAATTATATTTTTACAGTCAAAGTCTCACAAGTGAAAAAAGACATAGACATTAGTACTGTTGATG
>JAOEGS010000871.1:45895-72244 GCA_025447755.1 Corythornis vintsioides | reverse complement strand
TCAGAAACTTCATTATCTAAAAGGCAGACCTAGAGGGCAGGGACTTTCGGAATAGTTTCTTTTTATTCTGAAACTTTACAAACAGAGTAGGGTTGAACGTGTACTCAAATCTGTACCTTCCAGGAAGAAATGAATGATGTACCAGACACTTCACTTCTGGTAAAAAAATATAAACCAAATGCTGTAAGGTTCCAAATTCTTGCTCAGGCTCATTTTCTGTGTATGTTTTATGGTCAGAGTGTGAAATGGTCACCTCAGAAGTTCATAAAACCCTATGCAGATGTGTATTTCTTCCTCCATTTTATTTCAAGTAGATTTTGTTAACATTTCATAGCAAAAAAATGGACAGCCGCCCCAAGAGGATACCTTTGCAGGTTGCAGGCCAAGCAAGCTCAAACAGCTTATACATTAGAAATAAACTTGCATTAGTTGTAATATTTCTGAAAGGAAAACTTTAATTTATTATTATTCCCTCCCGCCTCCACAACTAGGTATTGTTTTGCACTTAAAATTTCATTGTTTGACTTTGTCGAATGGTCAAAATTTACACACAAATCATCGTGAAGTACTGTAATTGAGGTAGTTGCAGTGGAATTTTAGGTTTTAAGGTATTGTACATTAAAAAAAAATAAATCTTAACAGAGCAAGTGTAGTTTCTGCTTGACATTTGAAAGAACTATCATCAAAGAAATACCCCCAAAATATTAACCTTGTAGATTATATGAGTACTGAATATAAAAGTATTTCTACCAGTTCTGCAATATAAATCAAGGAATATTGTAAATATGTTATTGATAAATCAAGAATATGTAAATGCAATGCCAGCATCACAGCACTGAAGACATTTTTTTTTTCCTGATTATAAAAATGTATACTATATTAAAAATGTTTAGTTATTCACATTAAGGTTTTCATTTTCTTAATTTTATGCTTTATTGAAAGCTGTTGAACCCTTACACTTTTGATTACCAACATGTTTGGTTTAGGAAGTGAGGTTATAATACAGGCAGTTACATACCTAATGCAAGGGTCTGTGTTTAAATCAAAATCATTATCTTTCACACAGGTGAGAGAATCATGTCATTTGTGTAAGTTAATTTTAGGGACAGTCATTATTTTTTTATTCCTTTAGACTTAGGTATTTATTTTTGTTTATCATTAATACTTGTATCAGCACTTGCAGTGAGGTGAATATCCCTAATATGAGCATTTAGAACTGTATAGCTACTTTGTTTAAAATACTTGGCATATTTTCTCAGAACTATTTTTTTATGTTTTTAATGTTGAATTACTTTTCTGATTTTATATTTGTAGGAGTTGTTTAGTCTGTATGTTTCACCAGTATGCAGTGTGGTTCATGCTTCCACAAACATTTTTAATCATATAGCAAATTGTTGAATGTTCCTATAAGGAGCAATGGACAGAGGGTACCAGAAAGTGTAACTACAGCAAACTGAAGAAACATGTGAGGACTGAAATAGGGGACTGAACCAAATCACATTGAAATCAGTGAAAGACTCATGTTGAGTTGAAACAGGTTTCAGACAGTATAAATGACTGTACAGGTACTGCACTTTTCATCTCTTTCAGTTTTGTTTTGGATTACAGAATATTATTTACAGGTAATATTCTTGAGCTAGATTAACATTTATTGATTCATATTCAAGCCCAAAAAGATCTGTGCTTGGAGGCAAGCATGGATAGGAGGGCTGAACTGGTAACGCAGAGCTGATGGAAATGATATGCAAGGTTTGTCTTATCCGAGTAATTATTGCTTTTAGTTTATTACTTAAACTATTGCTCTTTTAGATAAAGGTGTATTTTTGTTTGAATGAAGCAACTATCTAAAATATATGGTCAGGTCCTTTCCAGTAAATATTTTTTTCAGCGACATGACTCAAGTTGAAATTTGACCAGGTTACAGAATCTATATTCATGTTTGCCAAGGAGTAACGGCATTGAAAGATATCCCCCCAACCTTTGAACAGATCTACAAATATTAACTTAATAATTAATTCCCTGTTAATATTGGAATTTGTATTTGGAAATGCTGTTTTCCTCTAGGAGAATCCAGATGCAGTAAACACTGCTACAGCGTATGGAGTGTTTGTGTTGGGATATGCTATAAATGGGTTTTTGTCTGTTCCCACTGGAGCCATAAGTTTAGGATCAGATCCTGCTTAATATCATGTTTCTACTTCTCATGATACTTAGTGACTGTTGCAAAAAGCACAGCTATTTAGAAAAAAACAGCTCTTAAAATAATACATGGACTTGCTTATCTAGAAAATCTCAGTATTGCTGGAATCTTCATTTTTCTCCCCTCATTTGCAAGGACCTAGAGACTTGCAAACTTAGCTTCATATTTAGATATTCTCTCCTTTTAAGTTCTATTGTGCACTGAAGAGTAGCACATTTAATTAAAAAATCCTAACATAAAACTGCAGTGTTGTCAGTAGTTGTAGAGAAAGGGCCAAATTCTTCCTTTCTTAGTCTGGCAAAATTCCCATTGACATCAGTGTTATGCTCTTTATGAAGCTCGGACATGTATTTTAAGACCTCACCAACTACAAGGAAATTGTTTTACTCTTTCTGCAGTGTTTGTCTGCTGGCAGACAGTAATAATCAGAAAGCTGCACGCTTTTAGTTTTTCTGGTCATAAATTAGGAAATGTTAAGATGAAATCCTAAATGTTTCAAAAGCTGTAAACAGCTCACTTCTATATGAAAGCTATACAAGAACAAGCTGTCTTCTTCCATGTAGGACTTCAACTTAAACTATAGGAAAAGTTCTGAAGCATTTTAACTTTTCCTCAGCTAAAGCTGTCATTAGTTAAAATGTTTTTACCTTAGAAGTCTGATGAAAGGGCTTTATAATCCGGATCTGTTTATACTCTGTAGGTCTAGTAAAGAAACATAATTTCCCCTCTGACATGCCCAAAATTAACAGTGAGCCTATTTCAAGTTCCACTCAATAAGTGTGTTAAATGCAAAAAGTATTTTGAGTAAATGCCATGCAGCTGTTTGGTAGCTTGCAATTACTGCGGTATTTGTTTTGTGCTATAAATCTGCTATAAATCCTGCAAGTGGACACTGCTATTTCTGACACATCGTGCTGCATTTTCTCTAAGTCTATAGGTTTTGTTCCAAGTAGATGAAAATAATGAAACATTATAAATATTAGATAGTCTTGCTCCAGTGTGTGGTGCTGTAAATCTCTGGAGATTTACAGAGACAGTGACAACATGAATGCAATTACACATGATGCTATTTTATGAGCTAATTCTATAAAGCAACATCTCAGCTCTGCCCTGACAATAATTTTTCACGGCAACTTTCGGAACGTCCCATGGAACCTTTTAATATATTAATTATTTGCTCATCCCAAAATAAAATTGCACATGGCTAGAATTAAACAAAAGGCTCACCACTGCTTCACGAAGAGTTTTGCCTGAGAAGGAACTCACAATAGAACCAGTTATTTCAGGGCTCAGATTAAAATGCTGAAATACAGTGATATCTGCCAGGAGGCTCTGCTCTGGCTGTGCGTCGCAATCGTCCATGCCCTGCAAGCCTTTGTATTTCCTTCTGGTCTGTAGAGGTTCTAGGCTGGTGAAGGAGAAATATTTTTTCTTTCAACATTACTTCAACAGGTGACTTTGAAATGCTCTGTGAATTCTTCCTCTTTTGTAAAATTCTAGGAAAATACATGTAGGTATTTTCTCCTGGCATGCTAATTTAAAAACAAGACCTGGAAAAACACTTGTAGTGTTAGAGAATTCAAAGAGTTCTCAGAAAAAAAAAAAAACCAACTTTGGAATTGTTATAGCAGCTGCTATAATCTATTATGTAAATCATCTGGGAATTTAAACCAAATATTTTGTAAGATAGTTTTTGTAAAAAAAATAGAAAGCTATCATTTAGATTTAATGTTTTTCCAGAGGTGTTATTGTTATCTGATGAAAGTGAAACCGTAGAATACTCCTTATTTTGACTGATGAGGTTTCAATATTTATTTATAGTCATGCCAGTGATAACACCTATATATCTGTTCAAGAGAACATATGTTTCTCAAAGCTGGGTGTTGGAACTTAATTTTATTTGTCTTCTAGGTGTCACCTAGATATTCTCAACCAAATTTAATCAGAGATACCAAAAGATAAAAATATGAAGAAAAAAAAAAAAGCCCAAATCCAAACTATAAAGTATGTTTGCTCAGATTATTATTTACTGTTCATGTTCACTTATAGTAGCATAAGCCCCCCCTGAAGAAACTCAGTGGTTACTCTTCATTGCCCGACTGTTGTAAACTGTCTTCTATAAAAACAAGAATCAGGCCCTTTAATTAATTTTTTTCTTTCTATACTAGGTATTGGTTGCTGCTGGTGCAACATTTCAGTTCATCAGCCTGTTGACTAAAGTACAGTATGATTTCACTAATGATGCATGCTGCAGATTACCACATTTTGCAAATTAGTGAGTAATCAAACAAACACCATAAAAATCAAGGATACTGCATAATGAAATATACTTTATTAATTTATTTTTGCAACCATATGTTAGTTTTAATTATTTGATGTTAATAATTCATTGGGTGCTATTGGGTGCTGTTTATTACATGCATGTGGAGTTACCAACTAAGTTTTTTCTTTAAAAAAATATGTTTTAGTAACCAAAGCCTCCACTGTAGCCCTCTGATATTCAATCATTTGTTCAAAGATGGATGAGCACTTCTTTCATTAGTGGGGCCTGTTTCAGAAATAATCTCTAAGAAGGTCTTAGAGTCCTTGGAGCCAGTCTGATCCATCCTGGTGGAGATACTGGGGAAGAATGGTTGTCACCTTGGGAAGGTCACTTGCCTATGTTGGATTCTAAATAGTTGATGAAGAGAGACAAACTCATCCTGGGCAGATTAGACCAAGAGAATGACTTGGTTGCTCTTGGCCTCTCACTGGAGGAAATTTCTCTCTTCTCTTTCATTCACTCCCCTACTTTCTCCTCCTTTCCCAGTCTAAAGAGCAAGTTAGAACATGAATAATACCAAACTCTATCTTTAAACTTTTTTTTTTTTTTTTTCTGGTGTAATGTCTAGAAATCAATCAAGGATCGAAATCTTCTCTACTAGGCAGCTGTTGCCTGCAAGGAGGGCAGCATTTGCTGCCTAATGTATCTCTGGGCTCACCTTTGAGATGTCTACCTCCAGCACCAGTTACTGCCTGCTGCCCAGATGGGCAGAGAGCACTCATTTCATGTCTGTGGGCTGGAATTCTGTGTCCCCTGAGCTAGTTTGGACCTCTGACATGAAGTAGAACACCCCCTCAGGGTCTTAATTTCTTGCCAATCCTTTAAGCAATGTACTGGGTTTCAAAATTGTTAATTGTGTGTATGTATAAAACCCACGTGCAACAAGCATTTATTTATTTATTTTTATATCACTCTTCATTTACTTTTCTCTTCCATGTGTTAGCTTGTCATCTGGCAGTTCTGTAAACTTTCACTTGTTAAAATATTTTTTTTTCTTATATTCTAAATTTGATCCATGAATGGCCTGTCAAGAGTTTTATATTATTGTAAGCTGAAGTTTGGATGGTAGCAGCGACAGGCCACTAACCATAATTGTGTTGCTGTTACCACTGTTACAAATTTGTGTCATTTAGCTATTTTGAAGCTTGGAAAGTCCATAAAGGCAAATGCACTACTGATTAATAGTTATTATACTGTTGTGGAATCTTAGGTTTAACCATATTTGCATCAATTCTGCAAAAACTGTCCTTAAAATATAGTGGAGAGGATTATAGCTGAAAATAGGGGACAACAGTTAAAGAAACTTGTTGGAAAAAAATATTTGTGACTGTGGAAGATACTTACTTATATCATTTTAACAGTAACAGTATTAGGGACAGTCTTCTTGCAAAGACCAGAGTAGGAGCTGGATGCTTGTTCTGAACTTAAGTCAGTGCACCAGGGTTTGACAAGATGCTAAGCACCAGGTGAAGTACACAGATTTTCCTCATTTAACAGTATATTTAACTGATTGCAGGTTTATGCCCAAATATCTGTGTTTCTTGGTGACCTCATTAGAGTAAGCAAAGTTTTAGCCCCCTCATAGTCTCAGCAGGAGCACCCTGTTCCTGTGTTACAGCTGGGGAACATGAAGGCCATGTCCTTCACTGCTTATGAAACTGGTAAGGTATTATTAATCTACTTGAAACATGATTTTAATGTATATAAAACATGCTAAAAATGACAATACATTAACAGCTCCTTGATTTTTTTTTTCCAGATAAAATCAAATATAGGTTATAGAAACTGGGTAGGCATGAATCATAATGTTTCCCTCCTTTACATCATGACTGTCTTTTTGAAATAGTCATAATATAGAAACTGTTTTTCTTTTTACTCATTTTGATAATTTAGGGTGCATTGGGAAACCTGAGATAATTAATTATATATAATAACTCATTTTTTTAGAGGTATAGTAGCCAGAATATGGAGGACCAGTGTTAGAACAGATTTGGATTTTTTGTATTTTCAGGTGATAACCAGTGAGTGAGTCACTACTAATGGTTGAGTATGAACCCTAAAGAAATTGTGAAGTGTTGTGTTTGAGCACTCCCTTAATGTGCTGAGTCTGCCTGTCCATCAGTGCAGCTGGTGAGGAGCTGATCTGGTCAGTCTTAACCCTTCGGCATCAACACACTTATGTCAAGAATGACTAAAACAGAATCATTTGGGAGGTTTAAGCACAGACTAAATAGAGCCCAGATCATCTCATGATTCCTGAAAACAGCTGACTTTCACCCGTTCAAAGCTAGCTAACGGTTGTACTTTTTATCTTGGCCAGTATGTATGAAGTATAACTATTTCTAAATAAGAAAACTTCAGACATTTACATGAGAACATCTCTCAAGGTCATAAAGTATGTGTGCTGAAGACAAAAGGATATTAATTTGACCATAATTTGTGTGAGGGCTTTCAGTAAGGCAGAGGAATGCATATTTTTTTTTTTTTTTTCCCAGTAATTTAATTTCTCAGGAAATGTTGCCATTAATATTTTATTTTGAGCACTGGGGTGCAAATGGTATTACCCATGTTTCTCTTTACTCCTGACAGTACACGCGACACCAAACACTTGTTCCAGTAGCATATTTGTCCCCTGGTGAACACAGTTTTGTTTTGTTTTGTTTTTTCTTTCTCTCTCTCCACCCTGTGCCCGTCTCCCCCTCAGCGTCCCTCATTTATAAAAAGCATCAATGTTGAGAAAGGCTGCAAAAATAACGAGATAGGAAGACATGTAAAAAAAGTGTGATTTCTCCAAGTGAAATTAGAAACAAAGTCTCTTTAACATGGAAATTTGATTTCTCTACAATTTGAGGACTCATTTCTGCAACTGTCATGTATGTAAAATTTTCAGCGAAGTCAAAGAGGCCTTTGAATACAAAGAAATTTCACAATCAGGCTCTGAATATATATATTTATATATATATATTTATATATATATATTCCATATGCTTTCTCTCTCTCTCACTGATGTACATGTTATAGTAATTTCATCCGGATAAATCTGTCATAATTTTAACTTTTACAGTCTTCAAACTGTTTGAAAAAATAAAATTAATAAAAAAAATTCTGACAAGAACAACTTATCTTTGTGAAAGCATTTGATTATCATATCCTTTTGTTTTGTTTGTTTGTTTTAAACTGAAATGTGAAATATTGCATTGTCAGGACATCCTTGAATGATATCCTGGATGTATTGTTTGTTTGGAATGGCCTGAAATCACACAACTTTACTGAATTATAACCAGATAAATATATCTAAGCCTGAGGGCAGGAAGTCCTGGCAGCTGAGACATGGGGAACATGCAGTTTGTCCATCCTAGATTCCTCTGTTCCCTTTTACTAATAAATCTATTAGAAAGCTTTGTTTTCACTCTCTGCATGATAAATAAAGTCTCTGTCTATGGTACCGTATTAGTGCTTGGTACTGATGCTTGTAATTCCACCTATTCTCATGGAGAGATGAGACCTCTGTGAACCAAACCTCATCAGATCAGAATTTATTTGGGTTGGTGCCTGTTCCAAAGCAGGAAAAATATTGCATATCACAAGTATTATGGGATTGATGAATCACACCTCGTCTTCATAAGGTCATCTGCAACAGTTATTTGAGCTGCCAGACCACCCACCTCAGTTTTTGATTTTCCAGAGTGTTTAGTTTTATTTTCTATTCATCCATTTAAAAAATATATTTTTTTCCCCCCATCACATCTCCTTTGGACAAAGCAGTTGAGATGAGACTGTAAAAAGTCAGGGTAGCACCCTCTGAATGTTCATACAACTCTGTTCAGTTGAACCCTTTGGTAAACAATTTTTCTTGCGTGACAGAGCATGTGCTGTGTGGCAGACATTTTTATGAGGTAGCCTAGGACAGGGCTAATCACATCGCCGTGTCTCAGGTTTTGACCTTATCACTGTTGTGCACTGAGCCTAAAAATTGGACACTGGCAACCACATCACAGGAAAATAAATGGGAAATGACATTTTAGTTAAAACGAGCAAGTGGATTTTATTTTGTTGAAACATAAAGTCATATGACTTTTATTTATTGTTCCTGCATGAGGGTAATTAAATAGCTGCCATGTTGCCGTGTCAAGTGATAGAAAAAAAAAAAAAAAAGGAGCAATTTCACTTGCCAGGACCCAATTCATGGTTTTGCAGCTGTTTTACATTCAGGCCTTTTAATAAAGCCAGTGGAAACTGTACCTGGAAAGCAATGAGGGAATAATATTCCCATGTGAAATATTGTTTATAACATCTGTAATAAAGCAGGCTAAATCATACCTCTGCCATTTAAGATCATAAATAGTATGTTAGCTTTTAAAAGCAGCATTTGTCCTTTTGAAATCTTTTGATGTCAGGCTGCTTTAAGAAAAGCCTAAGTAGACATCCTCTGTGCAGTGGTTTGATTAAGAAAAAATCATTACAAAGTCTTCAATACGTATATAATGAGAAGTAGTATTTAAATGTGAGCCTGGTAATTTATTATTGGTATCAGAAACAGAAGAATTTGTTGATACAACCATCATTATTTCCAAAGGATGTAATTATATAAGCTATTCTTATTTGATTACCTGCATATATGTTTGTGGTTTATATATATATATATGTATATGTATGTGCACACATGCAGATTGGTGACATAATCCTTAATAACCTGTGTTTAAGAACATAATTTTTCACTGATCTGCTAAACCTCTTACTTCATAGTTATATTGGCACCTTTTATAGTGATAGCTTGACTGCACAAAATGAGAGACAAACTGATAGTACTGGTAAGGATCTTTCTTAACACAGAGTAGAAATAGTTCCTGAAAATACAGAAACAACAACACATATTACTGCAAAGTGGAAAATAACAGTTACTTGCAAAATGCCAGACTGCAGAGAGGTCATGGGGTTTGGAGGGCAAATTTGCTGCAGCTTCCAGTATAAAACCATTTAAACCCAACATAATGCCAGGCAGGCAAATATGATCCACATGTGTGTGACCTGTAGTGCCCTAGAAAACCTGCAAACTCTGGCTGGTGCTCAGGCAGCTCTTCGTGGGGTGCTTATGGTGAGATGTCAAGTCAGGACCTGGGAAAGAAAGAAACTCATGTTCAGGAGAAATGTCTGTACTGCAGCGTGTTTCCTGATTAAACTCCGATTTCAGTGAAAGATTCTTAGGCCTTTCATCCTCTTGTACTTTTTTCACACTGCTTACTTTTGTCCTGGAGCTCCTTACAGCCTAGGCAGCCAGCACTCACCATGACCTGCCACGAGGTCACTGCTTCAGTCCTGGGGCAGCCTGCCCCTCAGGGTTGCCCAGGCATCTTCTGCCCATCCCTGGTCAAGCAGCCATCTGGATACCTATTACTGAGATGGGGCTTGTGAGGGGAGCTCTGGCTAAAGAGAGATGGTGTTTCTGGTTGGGAGAAATGAGTGGATAAGGCTTTTCCCAGCACCTGCCAATCAATCAATTTAACACAGAGACCAGTGACCAGCCCTGGAAACCCTCGACCATTTACACTAACACAGTTATTTTTCCCTGATGTTGTCTGCGAGAAGCAGGTCCCAGATGTTGCCTACTTAATAATTATCCCATTTCCCAAGGACAAAGCTCCCCACAGCTCCTGCACTGAGGGCCTATGACAGCTCCTCAGAGGTGGGCTTTGCTACTGGCAGCTGATGGAGCACATTGAAATTGCTGTGCCTTGTGTCCCCACCTCCAAGAAGGACAATAATATTAAGGTTTGATTTTTTTTTTCTCCATTTTTTTTAATTAGGTGAAACAGGAGGGCCACAGTGCTCTAAAACAAGTATAAACATCATTTTGCTGCTCTTCCTTTTTGTTGTGTTGATGTCACCTGTCATAGAGCAGAGATAAATGTTGTGGTCTGAATTTGTACTCCATAATATGTGAGGATTTCAGATATTTGGGACAGAACCTGCTACATCTGCTCCGTGAATATATGATGCCTGGGGAAGAGAGATACCAATCAGGGCAATTAGTTGCAGTGATATAAGGATGAACGTAACAACTTGGGGGCAATGCTAATTCCTCTTAGATTTCAGTTTATTGTGTTCAATACAACAAAGGGATTGATTGACCTCTAGATTGATGACCTCTAGAGCCTAAGTCTCATCTCACACAGTTGACATGGGTATTAAACACACTGTAATTGACCTCTCATGATTTATAATGTAGTAAGTGGATTCAGCTTCATTCTGAATTGGACCAGCTTATCCACAACTTCTGGATGTTGACAGTGCAATTGGTCCCTATGTGGAAAGAAAGAGAGGTGTTTCTTCAAGCCCATATTCAATTTCCATGCTCCAGCCCTTCTTTGTTTTAACTTTGCCCACATGCTGGTATGTTATGATGATATTTTGACATTTTGCTTTTTGAGTCATATGTAGAATCTGCACCCAGTTAATTGACATATAGACGAATAAGATTCTGGAAAAAAAGGTAAATGCCTCCAGTACAAATGTTGTAAATAATTGGTCTTAAATAAAAAATAATTGAAGAAAAAATAAAAACTGCTATTAAAAGCACCTTTGCTGTTTGCAGTAGAATGCAAGGCAGATTTACAACGTTAATTATTTCCACCAGATTTGAGCCTGAAATATGAATATGTCAGGTATTTAAATACTAATTTACTTAAAAAAATATCTACTTTATTAAAATATCATTATGCATATTGGAAAGTTAAAAGTCAAAGCTATATAGCTGCTGAGGTAAAATTCACATTTATTGTCCACTGAATGTGATGGAAATTGAATTTGTCAGGAAGCTGATTGATATCTAGAAGTGTTTTGTTTTCAGTGACTGGCACTGCCGAGTTACAACCATCTATCATCTAACAGGTAATTAGTCAGATTTCTCATCATGAGCCTTCAATCCTGCTGTTTTATTATTGAAATGCCACAAACCAGTAAGCATCTGAATGCAGATAAAGTTCTCTGTCATGGTCTTAAGGACAAAGACAACAGTTTGCAACTCAGCTGTAGTAAGTTTGAATAAAAGTCACTGAAATGTGAGGCATGATATTCATATATATGGGAAAGAGACCCTGGAAAACATCAGCATTGGCTTTTTCTGCAAAACAACATTTAATATTAAAATCTTGCAATCTACATGTAGAGAAATATCTCCCTATACAGAAGGATGTTGGTTGAGGCAAAAGACTATTTGGACCTTAGGAGGGTAAGGTGTCAATCAGGGTCTCTCTCAGAAGCATCATGTCCCTGTCTCCCTTTGACAGCTCTTCCCATGCAGGAGCCCCAGGTTCTTCCTGGTGGTTCTCAGAGAAGCCAGTTCTCTTGCATATGTCCATGGTAGCTCTCGGTTGTCTCCAAAGAAAAAAAGGCCACAGGTCATTGTGCTTGGCCCCATTCATAAGTGGACAGGAGTGGAGTTCAGGACTAAGGCCTCATAGCTGGCTCCATGAGTCTGTTTTAAACTCTTGTAAACTCTTCACATACGGTTGTGTGCACATTTGAACCATTAGCATGCTTTAATAAGTAAGGATAAAATGCAATATTTGATAACATAGTTGTTACCTACATGACTCTGGTAAAATTTCTTTTTTATACACACCTCTCCTATTCTCTCCTTGTCTCTTTGAAGTGTTTACTGTAGATGATATAGCAGCAGTTGAACAAGAATTGCTAGGTAAGATTATAAAAAAGTTAAAAGAAACTGTTACCAGACCTTCAGGAAAATAAGCAAGATGAACTGATTACACAACTAAGTGTGTTACATTCCAGGTTCTGACTCTGTATGTCTATGAGGAGATTGAAAATGTGTTGCTGTTCACCCTTAAAATATTGCTTTTGTAACGGAATGCAACTGCATGAACTAATATTAGTAAAAACTTATTTAATGTTAAGTTTTGGGACTAATTGATCTAAACCAGCTGCACAACTTCCTCATAGCACTTGGATGCCAGCAACTTTGGTGTCTTCAGGAAGTCAAATCTAATTTTTATAAAGTTTAATGCTAATGTGGAAAAAAAAAAAAAAAAGATTAAATTGGTGGAAATTTGGGTTCATAATATCCCAGCCCTCCACAATGTCAAGACACAGCAGCCTTTAATTTCTTAATCCGTCTTAAAGATTTGTTCTTTTTCAGAGGACTTCCACTGTGGAATATGCAATTTTTTATATACTTCTGTAATCCTGAGTTAGAAATGATAACTCACTGTAACTGCTAAAGTGTTCTCAGTTCATGCAGCAAAACAATTGCTAAACAAGTTAGTTAAATACTTAAAACTCTTTTGATACAAAATGTCAGAACAGTTCTAGAAGGAATAAACTGTCCACTGGGTATCATGTGTTTATCATGTGTTTAAGGATAATCTGACAGTAGTAGGATTTAAATCACAGTGTACATTATCGGATAACATTTATGTGAATATTGTATTACGGCATTTAATTTGCAGTTGTTCCTTAAGATTATCTTGTGTTGCAAAGCCAAGCAATTTTGAATTATGAGTTTGTTGCATGTGCTTGAGCTGACACTGTCACATGTGGGCAAGAGGCTGAGACATGATTAACAGTGAAAGAGAGTAGTGTATGTTAAGAGACTGTTGAAATGCAAGGGAAGGTAGCTCTTGTTCCATGAACTGTTTGGTATGGAGGAAGATCAGAACTTGAGGGTTCTGAATAACACCAAACTTTTGGGGAGAGTGAAATAGAATTTATGCTTTGTGGCTGCTCCCTGCAGAGAGGATCAAATAACCCCTTGATGTAAAATGCAAATATAAACCCAACCATGAGCCACAGCTTTTCTTTACTCTCCCCTTCAGTGCAAGAGGTCTGTTTTACGTGGAATTTGGATAGCTTGTGTGCTTGGCCAAACTTGCACTGTCAAAGCTGTTTGGAAACAAATCCCTTATTTCTTGTGTAGTTATTCTACAGTCCAGCCATTACAATCCATCCAGCAAAAAGTATAAACTCTTGTCCTGGGAGGATGCAGTGAAAAACATGTGTAGGTAAAGATTGTGAGTCATACATGAAATCAGGGTAATTTACAAAAAAACCCCCCAAACTGGCAGAACACAAGGTGACTGTCAAAGCAGGGTGTAATATATTAGCAGTAATAAATAACCCAGAAATCTCACTTCATGGAAACAAACCAATGTAAACACCGAAGAGAGCCAATGCTAAACACTAATTAGATATAATTGCGTTTTCAAAATGATTTAATGGATCAGAGAACCATTGGCTGGCACTGCCCTCTTGGACACCCCGGCAGAGGCAGGCAGCTTACCACCAGGCCACTGGACTTTGCAAAACACCAGTGAGGAACCAGGGGCCAGTCCAGAGAAAAAATATGAAAGAAAACCTCTTCTCAGGCACAGCAGACCTTGGAGACTCACATCTGACTCCAAAGGTGGCTTTCCTGTAGCTTCACCCAGGCTCCCCTTTCTGGAGTAGAGCCAATGTATCTCATGGTCCATCTAGGTGTTGTGTCTGGAGAGCCCCAGGAACATAGAATCATAGAATGTTTAGGGCTGGAAGGGACCTCCAAAGGTCATCTAGTCCAGCCCCCCCTGCAGTGAGCAGGGACACCCTCAACTAGACCAGGCTGCTCAGAGCCTTGTCCAACCTATCCTTGAATATCTCTAGGGATGGGGCCTCAAACACCTCCCTGGGGACCCTATTCCACTGCTCTATCACTCTGAAGGTAAAGTACTTCTTCCTAATATCTAGTCTAAATCTACTCTAATTTAAACCCATTGCCCCTCATCCTTTCACTACAGGTCCTTGTAAACAGCCCCTCTCCAGCCTTTCTGTAGGCCCCCTTCAGGTACTGGAAGGTGGCTATAAGATCTCCCCGGAGCCTTCTCTTGTCCAGGCTGAACAAGCCCAGCTCCTTCAGCCTGTCCCCATAGGAGAGGTGTTTCAGCCCTCTGATCATCTTTGTTGCCATCCTCTGGACCCGCTCCATCAGGTCCACGTCTTTCCTGTGTTGAAGGCTCCAGAACTGGATGCAATACTCCAGGAGAGGTCTCACCAGAGCAGAGCAGAGGGGCAGAATCACTTCTCTCGCTCTGCTGGCCACACTTCTCTTGATGCAGCCCAGGATGCAATTGGCCTTCTTGGCTGCAATTGCACACTGCTGGCTCATGTCCAGTTTCTCATCCACCAACACCCCCAAGTCCTTTTCTGCAGAGCTGCTTTCCAGCACCTCATCCTCCAGCCTGTATTGATAGTGAGGGTTGTTCCAACCCAGGTGCAGGACTCTGCATTTAGTCTTGTTGAACCTTATGAAGTTCACCAGGGCCCACCTCTCCAGTCTATCCAGGTCCCTTTGGAACATGGCTGGGGCACTAGCAGGGTATGCTGAACCACAGAGCAATAGCAAAAGTTGGGATTTCTCTAGGTTATTACAGGTAAACAGTGTTCTTGTAGGGATATTTCTTAGTGATAGGTTGCTGAACATGCCAGGGTTGCTGAATATTTGTCTGCAAATATAAATTATGGTCATATATACTGTCAATGCATTGAGTTAGTTGTGTGGGATGAGACACGTGCTTCAGCACATACTACTGCTATTGTCAAGCAGCTCAAACAAGTTGCTGATGTGATTGCTGACTCTGGCATTGCATGTTACAATTTAAACTAATTGATACTGCTTCTGGCTGTGCTTGTTCTTTACATGAGCAGTAAGAGATCCAAAGTACCAGAATTTTGATTCTTGCTTTACTCTTCTGTCTCCCATCAAACAAGCACCTAGCTGAGGGCAGAAGGACAAGTCTGGCCCCTAGTGAAATGTTGAGATGTTTCATTTTTAAGTAATCACTTTTGAACAGTCATTACAGGAACACTACATGGTTTCTCCTAAATGTCTGTTAATCATCATTTGCATCAATAGAAGCTCCCTCTATAATAATCTCCTTGGTCTCTAAATGGAGTAGCTTCTGCAGTTTAAATTCCCTTCTCTGTCCTCCCATCTTCTCAAGGTCTCTGGTCTGTCTCCAGACTTTAGTAACATTCATTATTCACACAGTGCTATCCTCTGCCTGCCACTTGACAACCAAGAGGTGTATTTAGGTCCATAGCTCAGAGGATTTTGGCCAGTTAATGCTCAATGTCTAACACGGGCAACCTGGTGTCATTGGCACAACATGGACCATGATGCAGTGAAAAAAAGGGACTCTGACTTTCTGCCCTCTCTTCACAGTCTACTGTCAAGGACCCACCACCCCAGTGGCTTTGCTACAACCCTTCATATAGGCATAATCAAAAAGAACAAGCCTGTAATAGTCAATACTCCTAAATCCCCTTAATTTGGGGGTTTTGTGGCTTGGCATTCACTGTGTGCATGGATAACATACTTATTGCCTTACTTAGACACAAGTACAGAATAAATGCTGCATTATAGAGGTCTAGTGGAACAAAAGTGACAGTGGTGGAGAGTCACAGGACAGGATTCTTCTGATCTCTGATTTTTATATTCATTCTGATAGAGGTGAGATTTATTCTGAAATAAAGTTTCAAAGCACCAAGCCTTTAGAATGAATGCTTGGAACAGGTTCTTTTCATTTTGATGTTAATAGATTAATTAAGATGCTGAAATCTAAGTGAAGGGTGAAGTCACAGCTACCATCAGTAGTAAGTATGAGCTGGGAAGTTTCTAAGGTATTTTTTTCTCTTACCTGGTAATTACAATTTCAGCTTCCTGTTTAGAGTGACAAGGTGCAGGTTGTTTTTTCAGTAGCTCTAACAGACACACCTGCTGGTGTCAGAGCAGGGCACATCTCCCAGTGCTTTGCTGGTTTAAAGCCCCACGTGTTCATCCTGTGATGTCCACCCACCCCATCCTGGTGTGGCCAGATAGCCAGTGTCACGTGCTGACACAGTCAGTACTCATTCCTTTTGCATGGAGAGGAGTTTCCCATTGTGAGAGGATGTAAAGGAATTTGAGGGGTTGATTTGCTCTTCTGTGGGTGAGAGGAGCCCCCACTTCCACCCACCCACACCCCCACACTTCCAGGCACCTGAACCAAATCCTGTAAAAAGGGCAAGGCTGCAAGGTGCTAAATATCTGGGGCTTAACTAATACCCTCGGGGATAATAAATGACACATTTGCAGAAGGAAATTCTTTAAAGTTCAGTGGTTGTAAAATGGATAATATATTAACATTTCAGTATGTTTATTAAATACTTAACAATGTTTTTTTTTTAGAAGACTATCTTAGCATTGCTATCTTTCTGCATGTGCTTAGTTACCATTTTAAACAACTACAAAACAGTGACATGTGGCACTGAAGATTTTCTAAGCATCCCAAAGCAATATATGTGTGTGATATATGACATCTTTCCATAAATCCTAAATTTACACAGTATGCTAATGCTTGATTCCATAATTTCTTTTAAAAATGATTATACCCTGCTGCTAAGAGCAAAGGCATACTAAAATCAGTTTTCTATGCTTTTCCAACAATGAAATGCAAGCCAGCACACCACATAACCAATACTTACCATATGTTAGAAGATAATCCAGTAGGCTTCAGACACTGACATGATTTGCTTAAATAAAAATCCTTTTTTTTTTTTTAAGGCAGTAACAACAGCCTACCATTTTTATTATTCCTTTAGTGACCTACTATAGAAACACTAATATTAAATATAAATATTTTTATTGTAAATCAGACTAGTCTATTTTCATTGCCTTTAATGTGGGATGGCTCTGGCTTAGTTGTTAGGCTAGAGGAAAAAGAGCTGCAATTAAATCACTGGGTTGTTCGAAGAAATCCTCAAAACCAGAAAATATTCACCAGATCAAAAGAAGTCTAAAGAGCAGCTTCAAGATTCCTCTGGTATATTGGAGATGAGATGAAACAGTTCAATTTGATATTAAAATAATTAAATATAGTCTAGAAAAACAGCTATAAAATATTTTTGTAGAGAACTGAGGTCTCTCAAGTACAGTTCATTTACTTTCCCATTCTATATCAAATGAGACTTAATATTAAGCACATGCTTAAGTGTTAGCAAATTTGTGGTCTAAGGAAAGAAAATGTGAAATGCAATTTTTTATAGTGAAAGGAAAGAATGCATCTGACAGGTTAAGATTAAGGCTCTATGCACTAATGTGGCATCTTTCATTGTTACAGAATGATAAGAAAATAGAAAAATTGCATGTAGAAAGTAGAAGGTAGCAAATACACAAATTCCCTTCTTTTCAGATTCACCAGGGAAAACACAGTTGATCTTATAGGTGGAAAATAAACATTTTTAAAGCTGAGATACCGTCAATTTTTCCAAGGTCATTAGGACATCAGGATTGAACTCTTGGCCCCATTGAGGTCAGTGATAGATGAATGAATGAATGAAAAATAAACGTCTAAAATAGCTATTATAATTAGAGCATTTCTCTCACATCATATTTTTAAATACTGTTATCATTTCAAGTCATATCATTACATGGTCCTTAGTAAAATATAGTTGCACCTGTGAGGCAGTGTTTTATATTTTCTATTAATGCAAAAATTATGTAATAAATCTCAGCACACTGGATTTATTAACAGCCCAGTTTCTTAGCTAGATGTGTCTGAATTTCTGGTGCCCTGTTTCTCTGGCCAGACTATTCCAGCTGGACTAGTGGCTAGTTTTATAGAGTAACGGAATGAGCAAAAACAGTAGTTATGGGGATACAAGAAGTATTCCCAATGGAAGCATTTGGCAGTATGTAGAAATATTTGTAATATGAGGATTTGGAATGTTTCCAGCATCTGCAAAAAATGTAGACTCCTCCTTTACTCCCAAAATATGCAAAGGGTTTACAGCCGAGAACAGAGAAATGTGGGAACTCCTCAGCTTGACACATTGATCTACTCCTAAATTGCCCACAACTGCCTACGTGCTTTGGAACACCCTCTGCAAACCCCAACATTTGGATTATATTTTAATTAACTTTTTTTTTTTTTTTTCTAATTAATAACAGAGTGGATTATTTTGCTCATTATGTAATTAGCTATTTATTGGGTCAAATCCTCAGCTGGTGTTAATCAGCATAACTATTGATCTTGATGGAACTACCCAAATTATATCAGTTGTAGTGTTGGATATTTGACAAAATGTCATTTTGTAATAATAGACTGGAAAATACAAGTGGTAAATCTACATTTAAATATTATATATTCAATTTCAGAATTTTGATAAATACAATAAATTATGCACAGAAATTAATTTTGGACTAGATTTTGTAGGATCAAAATATTATTCTTTCAGCTGCTAGGGTCATTTTTTGTATTTAAAATTACTGAGATTATTCTACTGTGACATAATCCCATTGAAATTAATAGATACATTATAACACTAGCTAGACAAACAATATTTTTTTTATTATCTGGAAAATATTGCATGTTTATCTAGATTTTCTGTTCAATCAAAAGTCACATGTTCATTTTATTATAACCTACTTTATGAAAGATACAGAGAGCATATTCTTTCCCACAGTATTGAAAATTAAATAGTATTAATTATATATAACCTCAGGTTGCAAATATACATCCTGGGAAAAAGGGCCAACAGAGGACACAGAAAAACAACATGAATGTCCAATGACAGGAGTATTACATTCAAGAAAATATAATACAATAATCTCATCAAAATTTATGTATGTCACTTTCAGAACATTCAAACAAGTAATCCCTGTTGCAGTCAATCTCAAATCCTGCCCTGGTAGAAATCTGGGCTGGGTGCATATTTCAAATGAATGAATAAACCCACACATGGTGGTGTGCTAGAATTCAGGGAGGATTTTTAAGTGTATTTAAGTTCCTAACTCCCTTACTAAATCAAAACACCTACATATCTTTAAAATGGAATATTAACTGAAGGATTAATGTAATTGCAGTGTAAACCTGCACTTAGTTATTCAAAGGTGTATGTATGTGTCAAACTTTAAAGTGTTAAGGCATTCTAGTTTAATAGTAATTCTCAATAATTGTCTTATTGCTTTTCCCTGAATGTAGGAAGAGCTTTGGGATGGTTAAAGCTATCTACAAATCTGAGATGGAATAACCTCCAATATTCACAGTTCAAAATAGGTCTATAGTGTATTTCCTTGGGAGCATCTGAGGTAGGATAATTATATGCCAAGGTGATTGTGTCACTTTCCAAAAAGGTGACTGATTAGAGCTTAATGAACAGTAATAAAATGAAAGCATGTCCCTCATAGTTACCTGTATCACGTTATCACAAATGAATCTGATTAATCAGATAGGCATATTCCTAGCAAACTCCTATCCCTGTATTTTAGTCACATCAGTATTTACTCTCTCAGATACTTATAATGTCAGTTGTATGGCTAAAGCCTAGTCTGCTCTTGAATATCTTCATGTGGAACCAAGAATTATGCTAGCAATCAGAGCATTGGCTCAGAAAGCTCTAAGTTAGAGGTGATCAGATAAATATTGTCTTTCCCAACCCATAAGGAAGATGACGTCTTCTAATATAGAAGCTATAAAAATGTTTTTTTAAGTATGGTGTAAGCCAATGGTCAAGAATGTACAATTATAGCAATCAAATCAAATTTTAAGAGGTTTGATTAATCTTTTAATATATTCTATATATACCAAATGCTTCTTATGTCACTTTCCCCTTATTTTCCTGTTTGTACTGTGGTATTTATACTTCTTTTACACGCAAATTAACACTGTAGCATCTATAAAATAGATTGTATAAATACAGATTCTTCCTGGTATTTGTGGACCCTGATCCTGCAGTTCATTGCATAGTCTATTGGTGGAAAAGTGGATCCTGGAGAATTTCAGTGGATCTCTCCATGTGCAAAAATGGCAGCCTCTGATTCTTAGTATACACATGGGAATAAATTGTGGTTCATACAGGGGCAACATCCAATCCAAGTATAGGGTACTTTAGTGTCAATATGGAAATATCTTACAATAGCCTATACCACATGAGGATATATATAGGAAGGATATATTTTTTTCTGCTTCTTGATCCTGACTATATTATATAAACTTTGGAATCCACTAACTTCTTAGATCTTTTGTCACTATTCCAAATGCAGAGGTCATTTGTGCTCATTTTAATCTCTGGTATGAAAGTTGTATCCACAGTGACTCCTGAAGAGAAACAGAAGTGTCTACCAGCAGAATAAACTCATCTCCGCAGAAGGCAGAAATTTCTTGAGTCAACTCAAGTCTTTTTCTACCTGTACCTTAGTTGTTGGAGTAGCTTTATCAGCAGACCTTCCTCAGGTAGATTCGCTGTATACCAGCAAAAATGTCCTTTGTCAGCATAGTTTCTGTTAATTCTCCAAGTGGAAAACTATGCTGACAAAATGACATTTTTTGACAGTAGGAATGTTTGCCTTTATAATACCACTAAAATTACAATTCCTGTTTGACAGACATACAGCAACTAAAAAGTCAAATTTCCTGTGACTTTCCACTGGAACTAAGCAGCATCTCTCAAAACTTATCTCCTCTTCCAAGAACAAGATGAATCTCATCCTTAGTCTTTGTTGCCATAAACACTTAGTGCTGCATATTTACTGTTTTAAAACCAGAGTAAAGCAAAAACCTTCACCCCAAACCCTGCTCTTCATACATCTCTTTCCCTGAGGAGGAGAAGGGACATAGAGCACTGGAGATTACTGCCAGTCTGCACCACTCACAGCTTCTTGAATGGTGTAAGAAGGGCTGCAGCAAGATTTATACAGTGGACCTAAGATAACACCACAGACATTTATGTCTTTGAGGTGTCTGTGGTCAAACTGATACAGATGTGTTCACATTTTAAATATACAGTTGTTTAATTTCTTCAATTTATATTTTGTAAATTTCTCTATGAGAAAGTGTCTGACACTTTGGGATAATATGCAACAACCTTGGAACAGTCTTGTTTAATTGTTCCTTGTTCAAGAACAACCTTTCTTATAGAAAGAAGCAGCTCACTTTTTCCCCCCCTACAAAACCCTGTCCTCTCGAATGTCTTAGTTTACCTGTTCTTATATTAAAGATCCATCTTCACTCTAAGTTCTGACACATCTTTCTCATTAAGCACCGTATAAGGCTTTACAGCCATAGAAAGGCTCTTTGCTGTATTTCATACTACTGTCACATAAGAAACCAAACTGCTAAGTATGGTAGCCACACTTCGGTTGGCATGCTTTGAACATGTGATTGCCATCATTTCACATAAAGCCAGGCAACCAGCAGGAGTTCTAATCATTACTAGATAGTTTATTTTCACACTATTTTTCATATAGTACTTTATTTTGGAATTCGTATTGCTGAATGAGTTAGTAAAGATTAAATTAGACAACATAATGATAATCAAGACATTGTGCTGACTGTATGAGAAGTAATTTGATTCTCTGAGAATTTGGCAAGGGGGAGGGAACAAGAACTAAAAGTTTAACTGTGAGATTTGAGGAGGAAGGGATGGAATTAAACACTAAAAGCAGAAGACTGCAAAAGATATAACTAGCTGAAAAGGGATTAATTGAAAGAATGAAATGCAGGTTTGAAAATTAAAATAGAAAATAACTAGTAGTTGTTTTTTTCTTTAATAAAAAAAGCAAAGGTTACATCAGACAGTTTAAATTATATATAAAACCAGAAGCAGCCTAGGCTGGTTAAGAGAATAGGTAGAGGGTAAAAAGGAAAGTAGTAAGAAGAAACCCCCAAATAGAATTAAAAAAATAGAAGGGGAAAAAGCCCTAGAGGAGGAATTAATACACCCCTGTTTAGACATTAGCACTTTCAAGGAAGCTCTGGCTGCCTGTCAGAGCCCCACTGGAATCAATGGGTTACTGTATGGGTGTGAATATCAACCAGTTCTGTGCAGTTTGCAGGCTCTTGGCTAAGATGTGAAGCTATCATCACCTTAACCACTGTGCTTGTATGTTATATCACATTTCCCCATCTGGATTCTGTTTTTTTTTTTTGTTTTTTTTTTTTTCCTTCTCCCTTAAACTAGCAGCCTCCTTGGAGAAGGAAAGCAGGAATTGTCTCTTCTGAATATTCAGCACTTAGCACAACAAAACCTTGATCCTAACTGCAAAATAGAAGAGTAATAATTATTTCTAATGATACAAAGTGCAAAGATCGTCAAAGCAAAGTTGAATTTGATCACAAATAGTGTTGGACTGACCCAGTATAATTTGGGAGTTAATTTAATCATTCTACTTCAAAATTTACAGGTTCTGCTATTATCTGTAAGACTTATGTGAAACCCAAATGTTTCAAAAGTTGTACTGATAGCATTTGAAAAGATATGAAAACTTTGATATAATTAATAATTATGTATAGATCAATTAATCTCTGTATCTTCAAAAATACTTTAGTCAGCCAGTCATAGGGCAGAGATTATGTTGTGTGAATTAGGTTTCTTCTCACAGAAAGCTGACAATGAATATGACTGGTGTAAACCCTCTGTGTGCAGTTCACATCCTATGCGTAAAATTCCTAACACTGGTGTTTACGGAGTTCTGTGAATATGTTTCAAAAGCTGAAAGGACTTCTGATCATGTCACTTTCTGCAGGATTACAAAGGGGGTTTATTTTCAGGATCATGAAGTTCTCGGGTGACCAAGGTAAGATTCATTCAAAGGCATTTTTTGAGCTCTCTCACTTGGTATAAAACCACTTATAAGCACTAGTCCCTTTTGAAAACATTGGCCCAAATTTACCATTAATGTTGCCAGAATATGACATACATCTGGATCATTATATGAATTCAGATACCTCTTTAGAAAACTTTTTTCTTATTGTGCAAGCAGTAGTAATATTTAAATAATCTTTTCATCCTTGGACAATGGCATTGTTCTTTGACATTGAACAATTATCAATTTATGTCACAGAAGTAAGATCCTTTTGGAAATTAATAAAGATGTTAAGAACCACAATCCTCAGCATCCTTATGACTTTTAAATGCAAAATGGTATGTTTATGAGTCCTGAAATGCATATTAATTTCACATTTATGACTACATCTTTTTTACTTTTAATTCAACAGAAAAGGTCTACCGAATTAAATAACAAGGTAAATGTTATCTCAACATTATCTGTGCTGCTTTTATGGTTTTAGTGAACCTGTAAATTTAAACACTGTTACAAGAACAAGCAGTTCCTAAGAAAAAGGGCACAGAAAGTCCATTCTGAATGGTTACAACACGAATTTCCTTGAATGAAAGCAGAATAAATTGGCAGAGCTGTTCTGAAGAGGAACAATTGTGACTTTCTCTGCCCAGCAACCTTGTTTTGTCATACAGCTACACCAATACTGCCATGTCCCTTCAGATCTCTACATCTGGAGAAAGGCACAAGATAGATCTGCTTTGATTTAATACTCAAGTATCATTTTTTAAGCTGCTTCACATGTGCACAATAATAGTGACTCAACAATGTGTAAATTATGAGATCACAGTACTTCTGCCATTCGAGATTTGGCACACCTAGAAAGCTGGAGGCTGACACAAAATATATGGGTAATTCTTGAAACTGTTAGTTATTAACAAAAGAAACATGGTAAACCACTGGGGAAATCCAGCTGAATTTATATTTTTACAGAATTATTGAAGATGTGTGGCTGGATGTATCAGAGCAAAACCTCACACATACAGTTAATACATTCACAAGTTGACTAATTTTTTCAAATGTCTAGGATTAAAATTTAGTCCTAAACTGGTATTAAGTTTCCTAACTATGCATGGCTATGTCCCCAATACATATAATTTTCTGCTAAAGTCAGAGTTTCCAGTTGGACACTGCCTTTGAATAATCAAGTGATTTATTTAGAAGATAAATTTGAATGTAATAGTCTTAATGCTGTGGACATCTATGGTAGTGTTTGGTTTATTTGCTTGTTTCACTGTTTGAAAAGTGAAATATTCTAATTTATATTTTATTAAAATATTTCTTTCACATTTAAAAACTTGTCTTATTTGAGGAGCAACAGGTCTAGAAAAAGTGACCTCAAAGGTCTGGCCAATTGGGAATCTTCTCACAGGGAGATGTATTTTTTCCTGGCTATAGTTGCATATGAAGTAATGCACAAATGGCTATCTACAGGATACCCTTCACACCTCAATTAGGTGAAGATAGTGTTAGATTTGTCTAGTTGTGCATTAACAAGGGCAAAATGAGTTTATCTATGGCTTTATTCATTGACTTTGCAAGGGACTTTCATGATTAGGGCATAGGAGCTCTCGGTCATGCAGGTCAAATCGTATCCCATCACATATGGGAATCCAAAGTATCTCTCTGTGTTTTGATGAAGTTGGTTCACATTCCTTGTGGTCCACATATGAACAGCAGCATTTGATAACAGCTGAGTGTTAATGAGTGTGACGATGAGTTCTGTGAGTGCTAATAGGCATGAAGCAATAGGATAGGCCAGTTCATCCATGTCATCAGCTCTGTGAGCAGACTGGCCCTGAGTGGAAGGCTGCAGTCACATACTGCTTGCACAGACACCAAATGACTATGATCACTTCTAAGGCATCTTTGCATATGGTACATGCTGGTGAATGAAGCGTTTTCTATGTCGAAGTGGTGTAAAATATTGAGATTATATTCTTTAGCCATCATGTGAACCCCCAGTTCTGCTGTAGGCACTCTAGTGCAGTGAGGGTGAGTCTTTGCTGTGTGTGTGACAAGGAGAGCAACCCGTATTACTGTAGCAGACATTTGTGTTTCTGGAATCAAGGCTACCAGTCTCACCCTGAACAAACTCTATGTTCTCTGGGGTTTATATTGGTGCACAGTGATTTAAGGGGTGGAAAGCATGTGCAGTTGTTGCTCCAAGTGATGCTGCTCAGCAGCAGAGCAAACATTTGTGTCACAGAGAGGAGCATGATGCAAGGTTTGTCCAAATGGGGAGAAGCCCCATACCCCAAGCAACCCATCACTCTTCCTTGTCTGAGGTAGTGTGGCCAGGTTGAGTATCTTTCAGGGTCCAGAGGACACTAATGCAAATAATGTGTGTGTGTGAGATGATGGGACTGTCCTATTTCTGAAATAGTAGAATACATTATGAGAAACTAAATCCCCCATTCTTCTAAAACCAGATAGAGCCCATATATCTTTTTAGACTTGAGACTGAAGAAATTTCATAAAATAGATTTCTCCTTTTCATTGCCACACATATTTTTGCCTATTATGCAAATATTAAGGTAGATTTATATTAGGCGCATTATAAAAAGTGGAGGTAGGTAGTAAAGATTATATTGATATGCTTAAGATAGAAGACAACACCACATGCAGGAAGAAGATATATGACTGGAAGCATTGCAAGCTAACATTTTGCTAACTTGTCACATGTGTACATCACATAAGCAGCTGAAAATATTTAATAGTGAATGCTTGCACATCCACAGTGCATTTGGTTTAGGGTGAGGTATATGCAGTTGTTACAAACTTAAATACTATTTTCTTTTCCTGTTAGTGACACTGGAAGAGTACCTATACCTGAAATTACCTATAATATACCTATATTAAAGACAGGATATAATGAAACATTTAAGTTAAAAAGAAGCAGAGGAAAACCATTACATTCTCTGAAAGTGCAGACATGGATTTAACTACAGATAAGTCTCTATCTCTCTCTCTCTGGGACTTTATTTAAGGGTTTGGATTGAGTGATTTCCCCAAATGGGCTACCTAGTATAAAATTGAATTTACATTAACTATTTTGAGGAGAGACAAATTATAGTTTTGTACCAAAACTTTCAAGTGTTTGATCTCCTTTTCTTTTTTTTTTTTTTTTTTTTTTAAATAAGGTTGGCTAAAAAATAAACATTTCTAGTTTTAATGCTT
>JAOEGS010000871.1:34334-45795 GCA_025447755.1 Corythornis vintsioides | reverse complement strand
AATGGGCTACCTAGTATAAAATTTAATTTAAATTAACTTTTTTGAGGAGAGAAAAATTATTGTTTTTTACCAAAACTTTTAAGTTTTTTATTTCCTTTTTTTTTTTTTTTTTTTTTTTTTTTTTTTTTTAAATAAGGATGGCTAAAGAATAAACATTGCTAGTTATAATGCTTCCAGTGTCCTCAGAGCTTGCTTGGCATAGTCTTTTCATTTCCCATACAATCAGAATCTAATTTATTTATATAAAAGCATCTTCCATAAAAAGTAGTGAAAAATGCTTTGCAGAGAGAGATAAAGAAAAGAAGGAATGTTTTACACAGATTGCCACAGTGACTCAAGGAGACAAAAATGAAAAACAATCTCTGAGGATAGAATACCATGAACATAAGAAAATCAGAAATAAAGAAGAAATAGCAACAGAATTATTCTTGAAACCTAAATTGAGTTTAGGGGCCGTAGAAGAAGGCCATAAGGAGGGAAGAAAAATGGAAAGGAAATAAGTTGCATAACAACAAAAAAAAAGGAAAGGGAATTGGAAAGTTTTCAGAAGAGATTTAAGACCAGAAATGTTTCCGGGAGACAGAGATAAAGCAGCAGTACAAAAAAGGGAAAGAACATCCATGTGGTGTAGGAAATCATGAAGAAAGGAAGAGTGGCTTAGTTTATAGTCAATCAACCAAGGATTTGGAAAATCTGGTATAGCTGTCCAGGTGTTTTTTTCTCTTTTTCTTGACTTTCTTACCTGCAACAATGGAAAACAGAAGGTTAGGTGATGAAGCATGAGGGTATGGCTGCAAGAGACTTTGGAGAGAAAAGGTTTGAAAGGGCTATGGAAAAGCTGAGTAGAGGACAATGAAAGTAGAATATGTCCACAGACCTGTTGATCTTTCCTGGGGAGAGTCAAATGCGAACCCAAAAGTGTTCCTTAAAGTTGACTGGTAAATTATTTTGCAGCAAAATAAGTAGTAGGAAGTAGCTGTGACCAAGCCAACAGAGGACAGAGGGGAAGACAAGCAGAGCTGGGATATTTATAGTAGATATAGTGATAACAAAGACTGAAACCCTGGAGAGACAATAGGGAACAATGAATTTTAATGAAGATGAAAACTTCCTTCAAGACAGAAACAAGGGAGCTATATAGATAGCTTTTGTTGTAACTGGAGGAAAAGCTTAGTGGAAACAGGGAGCCAAATATAGCCTTGTGTTATGCCAGCTTTAACCATCTTTCTCCACAATTAAAATTCCAAATAGAAAGAAAATCCTCCCATAAAGAAGCTTTGTGTAGGAGGGTGCCCTACAGGTTGGTCAGTGTTGGCTGAACGAAGAAGGGTGAAGCTGAGGAGGGGTGTAGCTGAGATAGGCGGAAGTTTTGTTTCTTCTGTCAAGAGGAGCAAATGATGGGGAACAAATAGAGAGCAATGATTGGTTCTGCAATTCTCCCATGAGGTTATTTTCTCCCCCTTTCCTGCTGGAGTGCTCAGAGAATGGCAGTGATGTCCCAGCTACCAGTGCCTGCACAGGACCCTGCCAGCTGCTTTCAGTATATTAATGTGTGATAGATATTTGTGGTGTACCAAGTAGTCATGTAATCTGTACCGCATATTGAGCAAGTGAGATGAACCAAATGAAATTACTTTCTGCTGCAGGATCTTAAAATGTACTGAGGTAATACTGAAACTTCCAAGAAGAGCAGTTAGAGCAGAAGAGATGAGCTGGGTGAAGGCTCCTTGTTAATGTTTTATTTTACCAAAAAACCTCTAGGTGGATCACATTTACTGAACTCCATATATATTATATATATATATTATATTATATGTGGGGATGAGAGAGAACAAGTGATGGGGAAGTTAACTCTGTGCTATCAATCTGTCCATATTCTTTGAATAAGCTCATATAATAACACTTGAATGAAAGCCTAAATTCTGGTTGATGACTGCATGGAACAAATGTGGAACAAAGCAGCTACATTCTAGTCTTTACATCATAAGAATGAACTTGTTGCTACTTGATCAATGCCTTGTCCTTCACTGATACTTGAGTTCCTCCTTTTACTGAAAGAGGATGCAGTGTTGCATTTCAGGGTTGTGTTTTATTTCCTGACCTTTGACACATTTTTTTTTTCTAGAGATTTAAATGAGTGAATATGGGAAACAGTTTTTGTCACGCTTTGGCTTTTAAATAGCAGAGTCAATTTATTTCTCATTCAGTGAACCTCAATTATTTGTTTGTAAAAAATCATTTAGTAACAGGATTAATTCATCCTTCATGTAGCTACACTAGAAGACAATAACGTTACACAAGAGATGAATTTGCCAAATATATAACTCTTGTAGGGACAAAAAGAATTATTTATAGAGCTGCGTGAAAGGTTTATGATATGTGCCTGATATTGCTACAAATCTGAATGTTATAGACCTCACTTGCCTTTCTTTAAGAGTACCTAATGTGAAACCAGGCCCAGGTGAGGTACCATTAAGTCTAATTTTAAGAAAAAGTGATTCAATTATGCCTGTGCTAAGGGTGTATAAAGCCTTGCTTGTTCCTGCTAAGTACTTCTCTCAATATTTGCAGTGCAACACAAAGTTGGGTAAATCCAGACAGCTGCATGCCTAGAGGAGTACTCTGTGGATGCCTGTGATGTGAAGCTGCCTGATGTGGGTTCTCAAAGGCTGAGTGAAGTGGTGGTACTGATGAGGAGAAGGAGGCCAGGCAAGGCTGTGCGGCCTCTGTCCCTGTTGTGGTATTGTGCTCTTTACCTTAGTGTCTGACAAGACAATCCATGAATATGTTAAACACTGTCAATCACATCTATCACATGTTGTTCTTTCTCTCCTGTTCTCCAGGAGAGGGGCATGAGTGAGGAAATATCTTGCTTTTGGATGAGTTTTTGTTTTGTTTTGTTTGTTGTTTTTTTTTACTATACACTCAGATACACTTATGATATTATGTATAGTATAGTGGCTCCCTAAATTCAAGTCTTGTCTGTAGCCAGCATTTGCTATGAATGTGGTGTGTTTGGTTTGTGTGGTAATGTCATCCACAGGAAAGAGTAATAATTTATGACTCAGGACCCAGGATTCCTAATCCTGGCTCTGCTGTCAACCTGCTGCATGGACCTAAGCAAATCACTTGACCCAGATTCTCAAAGATAGATAAGCACCTTTAAAGATCTTCTTTAAATACTGACGTCCAGGACAGATTTACCTGGAGTGCTGGATACAACCCATAAGCAATCTTGTGATGAGGGTGCAGCTGGGTGAATGGATAGTTTTCTACTTTTAAACTGTGTTTCATCTACATCTACCACTTCATCTCCATCTAAATCCTTAAATAATGCATGTTGCAAAGGGCACCATTTCTACATTTCTACTGTGTGTATGGCAAAATATGGGAAAACTTGTCTATGTTTAGTGGCCTGGAAGCCCTGAACTGGGAGTTTTAAATTAGGTGCCCCACTGCCAGGAGATCCTGGGGTCCAAGGGTGAGGCTGTATTCAGAGTATGTGTTAGACAGATTTAGGGAATGTGGAGGCAGGCAAGTGGAGGTTACCTGGGACATTTGCTGGTTAGGGAATCAGCCTGGGATAGTGAAAATGTAGGCTCAAGTCCTTAATCCAAACCAGACATGCTTAGGGATGATTTGGCCACAAATCCCAGGTTGGTGTCCAAACAAGTAAACTACCAGATACTCTGTGAAATACCTTTCCCTTTTTTTGGGGAATATGAGGCAGTGGTACAAGGATGCCTTGGAAAATCTCAATAAGAATTTACAGGTTAAGCACAAAATAACCATTCATGTCATTCAGCTCTGTTCATGTTCTGTATAAGTATTCCAGAATAGTTACTAGCCTCAGTTTCTCATGCTTGCCAAAGCAACTAAAGTATTCAGAACTCCTTGATGGGCTGGAGAAATTTGGTACCTTTCAAGATGAAGTCCAGGTTAAAAAAACCCCCCATATTTTATGAGGAGGTCTGGAAGTGAAACAGCTGAGTGTCTCTTTCAGCACAGGCTTTTTATACATGGTCGTAGGGTATCTGGGAAATCCATGAATCCACATTGACATCTGCACACTTAGAATCATGATGCTGCAGGCCTAAAGTATATATTTAGACTTCATCTACAAAACCTCATAGAAAAACATTAAATCAGCAAAATGAAAAAAAAAAACCAAACAAAAATGAGACATAAAAATGAGCTGGCTACTCTAAAACACAGATACAGTAATTATTTCAGTCTTTTGCTTAGGGGTGTACCAACTGTTTACAATTTACTGTTTGGCAAGCTGGGTGTTCTCATTTCCCTCATGGTTCAGGAGTCAAAAACATATGCTACCTTTAGTAATGAACTCTTCTAAGATTTGAAACTATCCATATTCATGTCACAAGAAATGTTTACACAAGAGCAAAATGCTCCAACATCAAAATAAATCAGTAACATCTCAGAGTTTATATTTCCATATGCTTCTTTGGCATAATAAAGCAGGAGAAGGGTTGCTGTTGTAAAATGGAGTTTAATTAAAAACAAAAGAAAAAAAAACTTTATCAGAAATCATGGCCATCCAAAAATCATGCAGACTAATGCATGGTTTCGACATATTCTATAAATTTATCATCTATCAATATAAACAAGAAAATGCAATATAATCATATCCTCCACATGCCTTGCATATTTTCCATCTTCTGTGCATAAATTATACACTCATTTTCATAATTATGGTAACATTCTAGTTTTCACATAAACTGCTATTACTCCTGGGTACCAGTAAGTTTACATCTACCAAGGCTACACGCTAATTACATTTTCTTTTTATAATGTTATCTATTTATCAAATTTAGTTTCTTAATGGAAATTAATAGATTAGGTCTCTGCAGTAAAAGAAAAAAATCAGATATAATATAGTGGGTTGGGTATTTTTTTCAGCTTTTGTTTTATTCAAGCTTTAAGGATTTTGAGTTTTAAATTGGTGATTATGCTGTATGAAATGGATTATAAAAGCAATGTCTAAGAGATGGTTGGGAAGGAGTTAATCATCTCCCTTTTGCTAAAGGAAGGGCCACAGCTGTCTGAACTGAGTGAAGGGATTTTCAGGGTAGCCAGCTGTGGGGATTTAATTGATTCACCCACCAGTCTATAAAGGGGCAGGGGGGGGTGGGTGTAAACCACAGGTCTACTTTAAATCCTGTTGTGATTGAGGGAGGAGGAGGTCATAATTTGGGGTGGGTATTATAGCTGTGAGATCTATGTAGACATTACTAGCTTAGTAAATACTTTATGTTCTTTCTTTCTTCTGAAGTGAGGAAAAGAAAAATTTTTACATTTCTTTCAGTGAACAGGGTACTTTTTCTATTTTTCTTATCCTTTATTTTACTATCTTTAATTGAGCCTGGTTATGCTCTTGCCTGGATCTAAAGACAGGACATCAAGAAAGCCTGGATTAAAGGGACATCAATGGAGGGAAGATGTGCCTAAGCAACTACCAGTGAAGATAAGTGGATGGGTGTGAGCCAGAGTGGGGAACAAGACAGTGTGTGGGATGCCAGAGGAAATCTTCTTGTTCCTATATAAAGGAGGGTGAGTTTACAATCTGAAGAAGTCTTGGCTTTCAGATTATGCAGTGTGCTTCCTTTTAGCTTGCTTTTTGGGCAAATGTAATAGAAAGATTATTTACTTTCCCTGGACACTTGAATGCTTTTAAAATCGGGGTTTATCAGTGCCTAGCTTACTCTCCAGGTGAGTTTCCTTTATCTCTGAACCAGAAAAGTGAGTCGGAAATCTGCAACTTGTTCTACAGGGAGAGCAATAGTGTTGCAGTACCTTCTATGAGAATTGGCTTTGACCTCACTGGTTTGAGTATTGACATCTTTTTTTTTCCTTCCTTACCTTTGGTGGATTGCTTCGATCTGCCTCAAGGCTTCCCAGGCTTAAGCCAGACTAGTTACCTGAGGAAATGGGGTTTGGTCAGGGTAAGAAGCTCTACATAAATGTAAGGTACTAACACCAAGCAGCACCTTGTCTTGAATACCATGGTATGTTTAGTTGTTACATATTCTGTTTCTACTGTGCTTTAGAAATTGTCTGTGTATTTCTGCCATTATTTACATCTACTTGTGTATCCTCTGGCAGTAACTCTGCTATAGTTGAAATGTGAACCAACTCTTTACTGTGCTCTAGAGAGAGGATATCACAGGCTTCATTCAGTGATGTCCATCTAAATAGCATGCTGTGTCTGAGGAAGGATTGCTCATAATTAAAATAATGTCATACATGTCTAGCACTTCATTCTAGCAGTTATACTTCTTGTGCAACTAATAAGCATCTCTGATGTGCTTTGTACAAGTCTAGGAAAGGGCCATAAGTTTCAGCTGTGTGTTCAAGATATTTGGAGGTTGCTGCAATGTGTTATATTTGAGAAGCTTCCTGTTAGCACCAGTTTGAGCATTATGGGCAGACTCCCTGAACTCATTGGAGTGAAGGCCTAGCTAGATGTGTTCATCTTCTCACAGTGACATGCACACTCTGAGACTTCTAAGTATTGGTAGTTTGTCAAAAAGGAATATAAAAATTGGCTATTATTGTACTTTGAAGCATTTCACAAAGAATTCTTGTAGGAAGTCCTGCTTCTGCAGAGACAATGTGTTTGCTCAGGATATTGTAATGGATGAAAGCTTCTCAATCCATTTTTTTTTCCCACATAAGTTGAAAAGCTCACTTTATCTTTTACCATCATTAAGGACATCTATTTCCTATGAATTGCCCTATGTATTCAGAATGCTCGGTGAAGTGTTAATCATTGACACAGGAGATGTTTTGAGTGCTGTATCCTAGCCAGTCTCATCCCATGAAATCTGTTTCAGATTCTCTGGCTATAATTTATTGCTGGATTATTCTTTATTAATCCCTGACAGGGTGTCCTGCTGATGTATGTGATAAGAAAAGAGGTGGTACTTGTTCACTGGAGTGGTGAACAGAACACTGAGAAGTGATGTGCCTCTCAATGTCAACCCATGTTTGTTCATTGGTGAAGATTTCCAAGGTTATTGACAGGACTTTGTTATGCTGCAGTCTCCTGGGTATGTTTGAGGACATAAAGTGGAGACTCAGAGCTTCCCTTCAGCGTTCCCTCGGAGCGAAGGAATTGTTCACCTAGATTCAGTGTGTTTCTGAATGATCCCAGGCATAATCCATTATAAAATTGAGAGCATGCCAGTCAATCTTAAACTGTGTAAAACCCAAATTGAATCTAACATGCAGGAATAGTTTAGATAAGCAGTCTTGTCCATGTGAGATTATCTCTAAACAGACTTATTCTGAGTTTGTCTCCTGCTATTTAAATCTTGGTTATCCTTGAATTGTAGCGTAGCCCAGTCCAGTGAAGCATTACCCTCTTTATTTTTCCTGTGATTCTGGTTCTTTTTTTTTTTATTTTTTTCCAAGTGATGACATTGTTCAGAAACATAAAATGTGTCCAGAGTATTTTTGTTATAATGTTCAGAAATAATTTCATAATAGTAACTGCAGTAGTTCAGGCAGAGGGCCTGTCTAACATTCTTTTTCTAACAGTGGCCAAAATTTGATATCAAGGGAAGATTATACAATATGCACAAGGCAAACATAAAATCTGTCCACTGAGTATTCTTCTGGCTTCTAACTATTTTGGCACAGGGACTTCAGGACCACTGTGGCTTGTTGATTTACTAACCCTCTCCAGATCTCTTTTCCAAGCACTTACTAAGCCTGACCTTGAACACAGTAAAGTTTTGCTTCTGTCACATCTTTTGGCAAAGATTTGCATAATTCTGCTACATTAAAAACTGCTTGTTTTGGATCAACTAGCTTCCTTTGGCCCCTGTTTCTTGTACTGAAAGAAGCAATGAGCAATCCATCTGTCTGCATCTCATGGTGGTGTGGGCCTCCATCATTCTGCCCTTAAGCTGTCTCTTTTATAGAATGAAAAGTCTTAGCTGATTGAGTAATTTCTTGTATAAAAAACCATTCAAATTCATTGCCCTTCTCTGAATATTTTCCAGTTCTAAGACTTTTTTTTTTTTTTTAGGTGGAAGGCTTATAAGTATATACAGTTTACAAAGAGTAGGAGCAACATGGGTTTGTACAGTGAAAGAATAGATGTCTTTTATTTTTTTCTGTTCCATTCTACCAAATTGCTTCTAAAACTGAATGATCTTTCTAACTGTTAGCAAATACATGCCTGATATTTTCATGGCTCTATTATAACCCAAAGACTTCATGTCTTATTACTATCTCAGAACCAACCATTTAATACATGGAGCAAGCACATAGTTTTTCCCAACCTACTTTATTTTAATTGCATTACTTTACCTTGGCCTCCATATTAGTAATGCAGTACTCACAATTACTTGTTACTTTTTCTTGAAGTATTATCTTATCATTCATTCTTTCATTTCTTCAGCATTTTTTACAAGTGCAGTAGTTCCATAATTGTTTTAAAGTGTATATCAAGCCCAGCTTTCCCAAACAAAAAACCCCAAGCTATCTTTCTGCAGTATACATTTAATCCTTTATTTTTTTTTTTCCCTAAGTTTTGAAGATAAATTTTTACAGAAATAATTCAGTGGAAAAGAGTAATTGGTGCTCAAGAGCTGGAACAGATTTTCCATGTAAAAGTGGCAGCATTTAAGAAAAATCATAAGAAGGTTATGAAGCAGCATCAGGAAGAGCAGTGTGAGAAGAGCACAGCCAGCAGGAGGTTTACTATGAGGACAGGAGGGTGGACACATGGGAAGGACTGGTAGAGTGCTGTGCCTTGAAGCAAAGATGAAATAGTAGAATAGGATACAAAAGGTGAAGGGGAAGCCATTGAAGGACTTTGAAGGAATCTGTATGCTAAGAAGTGTGGAAAGATGATGTAATATATCTTGGTTTGATCAGGAGGGCAGCAGATTCAGGGTAATTTTTCAGGTATTTTCCAAGCCTTCCAAAGTACATGAGAGTATAAAAAAGCAACATGCTCTTTTAGCGCCTCATTGTGTGGCATCCTTAAACCTTTCTGTGATTATATTAATGCTGAAAGGTTTGATGCTTAGGTTCAGGTGTGGAAATGCACAATCCTGCAGAACATCACCTGCAAGAAAAGACATAGATTTTTAGAGAGTCCATCCAATGAGTTGGACAGTACTGTAAAGGGCAGAAAACTCCTGACTGTTTTTGAGGGAGCTGTAGCAAGCTGTCATTTATCTTCCTCATGCTGAGAGTAGAACAGAACTGGTCCTCATCTTCATCACTCACTAAAAGAGCCCCATGGAAGATGCTTTCTCTTCCTACCTTTGATTTTTCTAGGAGAATCTACTGTGACTTAAATAATTTTGTTTCTGATACTTGGCTCAAATACTGTATATATGGAGCTTGTCTTAGCACTCATTTGATTCCCACTTATACTTTCATTTAACAAAGTTAAAGGGTACCTGAGATTCTCAGCTAATGTACATCACTGTAGACCTGTAAGCATGTCATCTTTATCTTGGTTCCTCTATTAGAGGATGTAAGAATGATGACACCACATGTATAGTTCTCTGATGAAAAATGTATACAAGAAAATATATTATTTTTCCATATGATTTCCATGAGCATTCCAAGATGTTCTAATTTACCTATTAAAAAGGAGCAGAGATTTGAAATATAAGGAAGAAGCAATTTATTTCTAAATCTGGTCATTCCTCCCTAATAATTATATACAAAGAACTGGACCTTTTGAAAAGTATAACTTGAGGAAAAATCCCCATATTTTCACCAGATGCACAGGACATAAGCCAAGCTATTTTTGAGATATGAGTGACAAGATAATTTGGGACAGTAAATGTGTATTCACGGCTCTTGCTTTTTGTTGATGAATTTTTCTCCCTGAGAGGAGATTGAAGTATTTATGAGGCCAAGTAAGTATTTTTAAAAGGATTTTGAACTACTAATACTGTATCGGAATTACCAGGTTTATTCTACCAGATGTCTTAATCATTTACCAGGTGGCTGCTGAGGCACAAATATAGAAGAACATAATGTCCTCCATTCATATTTTGATAAAACTTCAGAAGAAAAAATATTTGTTAGGGAAATGTTCTTTTTTTCTTAAAAAAAAATAAGTTGTGGTTTGGGTTTTTTTTTTCTTCCCCCCCCCCCCCAGCACTCTCAATAAACGCATTGATTTTATTGGCTCTATTGTACTCTAGAAATCAAAACACTTTCTACTGATCTCTCTTTCAATGTTGCTTCTAGAAACAGCACAGAAAAATTACTAGAGCTTTATATTTAAAATAAAACATCAACAGATAAAGTTCATGAATAATTGTGAATGTAGTAAAAGGAGAGTCAAGCTGAGGAAAGGGAATATTAAAATATTGAAAGCCTGCAACTCATACATGCTGCATAAGCACAGTGTACATGGTTATATTTCTACACTGACTGGGCACCACAGACCAAAGTGTTTATATCTTTGTCTGCCTTTAGAAAGCATATGTGGCATTAGGTCTTCATCATTAAAATAACTGTGATAAGGTTATGTTTTTATGTTTAATTTAACCATAAATCATGTTAGCAGAGTTTTGACTGCTATGTCAGCTTAAAAACTGAGCTGAAGTTATTTCAAAAGCTAAGAATTTGTCTGGCTTGTGATATTTAGTCAATGTGATCCACTCAAGTGTGAAGCTGTCAGAAAGGACACCAGCGGATGGTGCTTAATCTACTCAATTTTGAAGGGAAGTTGGACTCTTAGTATGAAGTTAAATTTTTGATCTACCTCTGTTACAGTTAAATAGCCACTTTATGGTTTTGTTAAGGACATTAAGGGAGTCACAATGGCCTACAAAATAATCTGTGCTGTGCCATGATATGTTTTCTAGTCAGATATCGCTGAACTGTTTATTTTTGCTGTATGGGAAACTATTTTTTTCAGTTTAGTTCATTCACTCTATCTCATACAGAGCTGGGTAAATACTTAAAAAACCACACTGGCAAATGCTGGCTTGGATGAATCCTACACATGCATATCAGCAGTCATGAGGCTTTCTGGTGGTGGCTTTTTTTTTTTTCCCCACAAACATTCACATCCAGTTTCTGTGTAGTCCCATGGATGTCAATCTAGAATGGCTCTCTAATTTTTGGTTGGACATTACTGTAGATACAAAGGCACTCTCCACTGTCTATATTGATGTACTCCTGTCCACGTGTAAAAGATCATCTCCCGTACTGCCTCTCCAGACAACTAAAAAGAACAAAATCTTCCTAGAGTAGCCTAAAGAGTTTTATGGCCAAGGCAGTGGCCAGATTTTAAGATGAATCTCTGCTTTCTTTCAGCACACTGTCACCACGCATATCTGCACACTTCAATAGTAAGATTTTTTTTTTTTTTTTTTTTTTTTTTTTTTTTTTTTTTTTTTTTTGTAATTTATTTTTAAATTTTTGTCCCTTGTTTTTAAATAAATCCAAGGACCGG